>UELV01165858.1:0-14125 GCA_900490015.1 Megastigmus stigmatizans | reverse complement strand
GCGTCAATGTACATATAAAATAACATTTGTAGTCATTTTCAGGTACTCTAAGCTTTTTCACCGAACCCTTACCTACTGTAAGCCCCCGTAAGGATCGATTTTCTGATTTTCTGGGTGGTTTTTCTCGATTTAAAAAAAAATGAAGAGTCCTGAAGCAATTCTGCGCTCGGATTCGGTTTCAGCGCGTCAAAATACATAAGAAATGATAGGTCTAGTCTCTGGGTCTGTTCACTTTTTTTTGTGTGCCTATGTTATTTTTTTACGTATAAGTTGCAAAATTATGCGTTTGAAAGGGAAGGTAATTTTGCAACTGCTTTAAGGTAGTACCCTGGTTACTCGGCTAATCAAAAGAGATCTTTGAGCTTGACTCAAGTATTAAGTTGAACGGTTGGCAACGTCGCAATACTGTACGTATAATCGCGCGCGAACGCGTGTGAAGTCTGCACTCTGCATGTTATTCTGTCGTTGTCATTGCTCTTCGTGTAAATAAAGAAATATGGATAAAGCTACTCAAGACGGAGAAGTTAAAAAGTTCTTTTGGAAAGGAAAGCGCGTTTCAAAGAAAGTGTATGATAATCGAATCCGTTTACAAAGGGTTGGAAGAAAATTGAAAGAAGAGTACAGCGGCTCTCCAAGAGTTACGAAAGTGAACCTCCAAAGTGACAATAATAGCGAATTTGTTGAAGTGCACGGTCGTCACATAACGCATGTAAAAACGCTCAGCGAACAATTGTATTGTTGGAAATGTAAAAATATAATTTCTCTTACAAAAATTCTTCACGAACAACGATTTGGTCTAGCATCTGTATTTCATATCAAGTGTGATAATTGCGCATTTATAAGCCGCGTCTCTACAGATAAGCAGCATTTGCCGTCTTGTGAAAATAAACAAACAGATGTACAATTACAGACTGTTGAAGGTAAATACCAAAAGTGTGAACGTATATACAAACAAGTGTAATATTATACTATATTTTAATTAATACTTGAATTTTTAAAGGTTCTAAAGATCCTGTTACAATCAAGAGCTGTAATAGACCAAATTGAAGGAGTCATTATGATGTAAACACTAAAGCCGTAATGGGTGAATATATATATATAAGCCTATGTGTATGTTTCTGGGATTTTTAAAGGATTGTTCACAACGACTCGGTTCTTGCATATATAAATCTTCAACTTTTCAGGTTGCCTTAATTCTGGAATGGGGAACACTCATTTAAATAAACTGCTGGCAGCATTGAATATTCCAATGATGAACTGGAATGCATTCAAAAATCATGAAGTGGAAGTAGGGGCTGTAGTTGAAATCATGGCTCGGGAAAGCTGTGAAAGGGCAACGGTTCGAGAAAAAGAACTCACCATTGAAAATTATGATGAAGTGAAGAAATTGCTGTAAGCAATATTAACAGTATACGTAAAATCAAATCTGAAAATTATCTCAATAAGTATATAAGTAAATATATGTATAATAAGTATATATAAGTATAATAAGTACATATAAGTAGGGAAAAGAAATTTTTATACATGATAAGAACAATGGATAAATTGAACAAGCGCACCGCAGATAAATAATTTAAAATATTTTTATGAAAGTAATACAATTTTAGAAACCGCTTGTGATTTCTATTTTTCTGCTGATCGTGCTACTTCCATTTTTACTACGAATGTCAAAATAATATAAGTTTTACAATTAACGATTATATATATATATATATCTTCGATCTTTATATTGATCATAATCTAGACGCTTTTAAGTTTTATATAATCATACTATTCTAATTTTTACTGCGAATGTCAAAATAATATACGTCTAATAATTAATGCTTGTATATTTCTTCGATCTGAACATTATTCATAATCTAGACAAATAGAAGCTTTTGAGTTTTATATAATCATGCTATGCTAATTTTTACTGCGAATGTCAAATTAATATACGTTTTACAATTAATGATTATATATATATATATATCTTTGATCTTTATATTGATCATAATCTAGACGAATGAAAGCTTTTAAATTTTATATAATCATACTATTCTAATTTTTACTGCGAATGTCAAAATAATATACATCTTAGCATATACATCTATAAGCACATATGATTTTGTATATTATCACTTTTGATACTTAATTTGTGTGGCCTTATAAATGAATACTAAAAATAAGTAATTTAGCTTTAAGATAATCATGTATCAATTTTTTTATAAAAAACTGCTGTTAATTACTCAATTTAATTTATTGTTAATTCCAGACCCGTGCACCTACAAAAAGGTTTTATTTTTCCAAAAATATCTGAATTAGATGAAGAGAACAGAAAATTTTCCAGCGATATGTTGATGCGTCTATGTGGATCATTCGACATGGGATGGCCGACCAGAGGGACAGGAAGAGACTACGATAGTCTAAGTGGGATCGCAGTTCTTATTGGTAAATTTAGCAAGCAAATAATGGCTTTTGTATCAGAGAATAGAAAATGCAGGAAAGGTGACATGGGCCATCCGTCAGAAGACCACGATTGTAGGCGTAATTCCGAAGGAACTGCTAAAGCTATGGAGCCTAAAGCTGCTGTAAAATTAGTAGCTAGAAATCCAGATTTAAAAAAAAATAATGCTGAAATTGGCATTCTAGTGGCCGATAATGATAGCACAGCAATTTGTCCGTTCGAAATGCTGCTGATCACGAAATTATATAATAAAACAGGCAGATAAAAATCACACAAGCAAAGGTGTGACTAATGAATTATACAAGATTAAAAAGAAACATAAAGAATTGACAGGTGATACCATTAAATATCTACATCGTTGTTTTTCCTATTGTATATCACAGAATTAGGGAAATATTGAGACGATGGAAAGTGCAATAAAGAATATCCCTTACCATTGCTTTAATCAGCACGATAATTGTGGCGAACGGTATTCATATAAGACCGATCCTGCTACTTATAAGCATGAAAATATAGGAGATGGCTTTCAAGATCAATCACTATTTGAAGCACTGAAAAATTTATTTGGCACTCTCGCAAGTAAAGCAAATCGATTTTCTGCAGGAGTTTCTAGTAATGCTAATGAAAGCTTTAATCACATATACGTTAGCAAAGCGCCAAAATCTCGATTGTATGACATGTCATCATCCGGAGACATACAACTAGCTTGCGCAGTAAATAAAAAAAATGAGGGAGAGGAATATGTAGAAAAGTTGGGTCAAAGACTGTCTTTATCTCCTAGTAAATATACACAAAAATATGACAACGCCGTAATGTTGAAAGCAAGAAAAAGGTACGAGTCTTCGGTTGTCCCTAGTTTTAAAAAACGTCGATTATTTCTGAAAAAAACAGGAAAGTATGCTTCGACACAAAAATGAATTGCTGGAAGGGCCGACTTATGAATCGAATATAAGTCTTCTTGATACTTCAGATGTTCCGATGATTGCAGCGATTGAAAATAGCGCTCCTGTAATTATATTTTTTGACATTGAAACTGAAAGTTTTTCAAAAACTGCGGACATCTTACAAATAGCTGCCAAGCATGAAAATCTTTCATTTTTCGTTTATATAAATCCCACTCAAAAAATATTTGAACAAGCAACTGCTGTTAATGGTCTCCGATGTGTACAAGGCAATTTAGAGTGTCACGGCAGCGTAGTAAAAACTATTTCACTATCCTCAGCGATGCAAGAATTTTATACGTTTTTATGTGCTTTTAAAAGGAAATGCATAGTGACTGCTCATAATTGCCAATTCGATTGTCCGAGATTAATGTTATCTATTCAAAAAAACTGGAATGGAAAAGAATTTTAAGCCAATTATTCACGGATTTTGTGATACGTTGCCAATAATAAAAAAAATTACAGGTAAAAGTGGCAAAGGACAAAATAAATTGTCATCATTAGCTGAGAGATTTGAAATTAATACTGATAATGCACACGATGCAGTTCATGATGTGATTATGTTAGAAGAAGTATTGAAAAAACTACATATTTCAACGTAGATGCTTATAAAATCTCAAAAAACTTGGGATGAAATTGTCCAGAATAAATACGCTGCTGACCGATTAAAAGAAAACTTAAAACATTTGAGTGCAATAAACGATTGTACGTCGCGTTCTACTAGAAAAAGAATTATTGCAGCGAATATTTCATATGAACAGATAGTTCAAAGTTACAAAGACAATAAAATGTTTGGACTTTTGAATCTTTTTGGCGAAGATGAAAACCGTGTAATACGTGTTACTAAATGTAGAAAAGTAATTGCTAAGATTTTTGAGTTTTATTCGAAAAAATGCCAAATTTATGTGAATAAATTTAAAAAGTTAATTTATTTGTTAAAGTTTTGTAAATATGAAATTTTAATAAACATAGTTTTTTTATGTAACATTTCCCTTTCTTATACATTGTAATATTAATAGGTATTGTAATATTATTTACATATGATAGTAAGCTTTTAAATTAAATATATTATGAATGTATAATTTTTCAAGAAGCATGGTGGTACTGAAGTAAGTATCTTTAAATTTTCAAAAAGCGCCCTGTTCATATAGAACGTTGCGATGAATGCGACGTTGCCAAACTGTACAGTAATATTGAAGGTTAGAGCTACAGTCATACAATTCTTATTTCTAATTACTCACACAGATACCCTTTGCACCTAAAAGCTTTTTATATAGTTTTATTGAAAATAAACCTATTAGTAAAAAAAAAATTGTAGAAAACTCTCTCCAGGATCACCTCGAACTTTTTACAAATATATGATACAACCATGATTCTCCATAAGACGCCATGTTAAATAATGCATAAATTGCTAAATATATAATCGCTTACTGTTCGTCTTATAGGTATCAAACCTCTTAGAAAATTTAGTTTGGCAACCCTCAAATATTAATCTACTAATGTTTTCAATTTCTCTAAAAACTCTCTTACAGTTTTTTAGCCGGGGTACTACTTTAAAGCTAATTATCTCGAAAAGTTATAGTTCTTTCGAAATAAGCCTCAGATATTCGGAACGTTCGAATTCTTTTACAAAATTCCACAATGATTAGTTCACGAGATAATTTTTTTTTACAACTCAATCCTTCAAAAAATGCACTTTTTTGACTTTCTCTCTTCTAAGACCATTAAATGAATTTTACAAAAATTATTGATAAATAAAAATATCTACTTTTAAAGATAATTTTAATAACTTTATTGTTCGCTCATAACTTTTATGCTTGAATTCTTAGTTTTAAATGATTTATTGCAAATGAAGCAGGCCTTAAAATTATACTCAAACATAAGGGCTAAATGTCGTTTATCATGATCAATTCAAAAAATTTACATTATTTACATCATAAATTCTAAATTTTTTTGCAGATTGGACCCGTCTTTTTGCCAGCACGTCTAAATGGTGCAGCATACCTGGAGTTTTTAACGGAAACTCTACCAACCCTGTTGGAAGATCTTCCGTTAAATATCCTCCAGAATATGCTGTACCTACATGACGGAGCATCACCTCACTTTGCCAGGATAGTGCGGGATTACCTGGACCAGAGGTATCCTGACGGTTGGATTGGACGGAATGGTCCAATAGAGTGGCCGGCCAGATCTTCAGATCTGATGCCCCTCGACTATTTCTTGTAGGGATGCGTTAAGGAGATGGTGTACAAGTCACCAGTCGATGACGAGGCAGAGTCCGGCCGAAGAATTGTAGCAGCATTTCAAGAACTTCGCGAGAACGAGGCCATGGTACATCGATCCGTCTAGAACATCGTGCGGCGAGCGGGACTGGTGCTGGAGCACGGCGGCCGCCACATAGAACAGCATTTGGAGGCGGTGAAATCGGCTCTTTTCAGAGCCAAAATCGGCACTTTTCAGAGCCAAAATCGGCCCTTTTCAGGCTTAATACGTATATCTAACGTAAAACAAATTATTTGAATAAAATAAAAATACGTATATTTTCCTCATTTAGCTACAGTGGAGCGTAAGTATTTCTTCATTCTATCGGTATGTCATACACAAATTTTTACGTTAGGCATGCAGAAATCTAGAAGTGTGCATTCTTTAAAACTATTTTTTCGTGCGTCGAACCGGTTACTTGACTGATTTTCGATACTTCAAATAGAATTTTTTAGATTAATATTTAATTATGAGGTTACGTACATAATTACAACTTTGAATAAAGCCAAATAAAAAGGAAATATTTGGTGTAATTTAAAAAAAAAAAGAAAAACTTAAAAAAACAGAAATATTATTTATTTATTTGTAACAATAATAAAGTTTAAGCAGTTGTTCTTTATTTATTTAGAAATATGTGTAAACAATTTCAAAGACTGAACACTTCAAGCCAGACGCCGATTCTGCACGAAAAAAGTTAGTTTAACCTTGTATTATTTAAATTTAGAGACGGTTTATTGACTGTAATTTTTAAAGCTTATTATTAAAGCATCATAGAATCTGAGTGAAAAGTTTCAAAGACTGAACACTGCTAGATTTCTTTTACGAGCACTTGAGGTCTCGAAATTCAAGCCTGTGGCCGATTAACATGATAAAATGCATTAATCTTAAATTATTTAAATTTGGAGACTGTTAAATGATTGTAATTTGTAAAGCTTATTATTAATGCATCATAGAATCTGTGTGAAAAGTTTCAAAGACTGAACACTGCTAGATTTCTTTTACAAGCACTTGAGGTCTCGAAATTCAAGCCTGTGGCCGATTCACAGCACGAAAAAATTAATTTAACTTGTATTATTTAAATTTAGAGATGGTTTATTGGCTGTAACTTTTAAAACTAATTCTTAATGCATCCAGAATTGTGTGTGTAGTGTTTCATAAATTAATCCCTTGTAGATTTTTTTACGAGCTCTTGAGGTGTCGAAAAACCAACCAGAGGCCAATTAACAGCATGATGCATTAATCTTATTGCAAATATTCATTTTTCCTATTTATGAATAAATAAATTAGAATGAATCAATTAGACAATCTTTATTCTAACTTCAAGAATATAGTTATAATTAGTATGTATATTGATCGATAACGAAAAGTCTCTTTTCGGAAATGTAAAATTTTCACCCGTATCGCGTTCTAGCTATAACCGCTACCGAGATAAATGCGAGAAACCAATTCTAATCTGAAAAAATGCAATTCTTAATAAATATCCTCATAAATATCGTAAAGTCGATTCTTCCTAGGAATGACAAAAATATTATGCCTGTTTGCTAAAGTTGTTCTCGAAATATAAACGAAAAAGGAGTTCAAAACTCAAAATATATAGTCTTAATATAATAAGTGCGCATATCGATTGATAACCAAAAGTTAATCCTGTTACCAGACACGCAAAATTTTTGTCCGTTTCACTCTATAGCTATAACCGATTCCGAGATGAAGGCGAGAAAGCAATGCTAACCTCAAAAAATGCGGGTCTTAATAAGTTTATTCATAAACATCGAAAAACCTATTTCTCCTTGATAATAAAAAAATTGTTCGCTTTTTCTAGAGCAATTTTTGAGATGTAAGTAAAGAAGGAATTCTATTACCGTAAAAAATACAGTTTTAAAAAGTATGTTCTTCATCGTTAGATCATAAAAAGACAATTCTCCTTTAGAAAGCTCAAAATATATTTTCATTTCGCTCTAGCTTCAACCGATTTCGAAATAAAGGCGGAAACCCAATTGTAACCTCAGAAATGCGATTCTTTAGAAGTTTACTCATAATAATCGAAAAGTCGATTACTCCTAGGAATGCCAAAAAGCTAGGGCCTCTTTGCTAAAGCATTTCTCGACATATAAATGAAAAAGGAATTCTAACCTCAAAATTAGAGTTTTAATAATTGTGCATATCGGTCAATAACAAAAAGTCAATTCTGTTGTCAGACACGCAAATACAGTTTTAAAAAGTATTGTTATCGTTAGATCATGAAAAGCCAATTCTCCTTTAGTAAGCCCAAAATATATTTCACAATTGTAATCTGAAAAATGCGATTCTTTAGAAGTTTGCTCATAAATATCGAAAAGTCGATTCTTCCTATGAATGCCAAAAAATTTGGCCCTCTTTGCTAAAGTTGTTCTCGAGATACAACGAAAAAGGAATTCTAACCTCGTGCTAAAGCACTTGGAGCAGATTTTCTAAACTTCCGTCCTTCCGATCACGAAAGGCTGCTTTGTAAGCTTTTTGGGTGGTTGTGGGGAACTCTTTAATATAATAAAGGTTTTCTTACTATCTATAACCCTAGAAATACTTAGCAGACTATCTCATCCACTCTACTTCTCTGCCCTTGGGAGAAGGATCATTGGTGGCAAAGAATCGTCCCAAGTTATTAGGTTTTCGAACCTAGACTTAAAAGAATCTGATCGTCGATTAATTTAGACAAGTTAACATCAGCGCGACGTAAAAATTGGGGGTTTGTCCCGGATAACGCAAACATTATTCTTCTGAAATTACACACCTAGTTACATATTTTGAATTTTACTTCCGTTCTATCTCATTTTATAGAATTTGTATAAAGACAATTAAGTCACCTTTTTAAAAATAAAAGGATGATTATTTCTATATCAAAATAAAATTTTTAAAAAAACCATTGGAAATCTTTCTAAATCTTAATGTAAAAAATTGTATACAAATTCAAATTTAAAAATATTAAATATTTATACAAATTCAAATTTAAAAAAAAATACTAAATCTTAAATACAAATTCTAAATGAAATATAAATTAAAACTTCAAATAATTGATTTTGCACCAGCTCTAGATCATTTTTTACATCAGCTAAAACAAATTTTATATATCATTCTAAATCATACAAAATTCTATATCATATTGAACAAAAAATTCTGAATCTAAAACTCCTTAATCTTCTATTTAAAAAATATATAAATAAATAAAAAAAAATTCTAAATCTTCTATATCAAAATAAAAATAAAAATTCTAAATATACTATATCAAAAAAATATACTAATCATAAAATTCTAAGCCAAAGATAGTAAGCAGTCGCTATAAAATCTTAAATACTAGCGATTATCACAATAAGTTAAAACAATTTGTTTGAAGAAAATAAATTTATAAAATACGTCTTAATATCTATCAGTCAAGGAGCTAAAATTACACACATTCACACTACAAAATATATCATTAACTCCTCTCATTCATCCCTTAAATATACTTATACAGCTAAAATAAAGGTGTATATGGGACAGCACATAATAAATTAACACATAGAGATGTTAATCGAGTTCGAAGAGATATTCCAACTGCAGTTTTAAACCTACTGAAGGAAGGAAGATTCTTAATTTCGGTAGGTAGGAAATTTAAAAAATGCGCTCGTTGGACTTGGAAAAATCGTCTTACAGTCTTAGTGCGCATTTTATCACCCCCTCGTCAAACCACTGGGTACATATCTAGAGAAGAGACACTATAGATATTGTGGGAGATGCACACGCATGATTTTGTGCATAAGTACTACCATAAAATATTGCCTCTTTGTATCAGTGCGCAGCCAACTTAGGGTTCTCCGATGACGGTTCACATGATCACCCCTTCTAAGACCCAACACATGAGTTCTGTAACACCTGCAGTGGGTTTCGCATTTCCTGAGAAGAATCCAGTAGTACTACCGAACAGTATTCTAGGTGAGGGCACAGCAGCGCTTCAGCTAGCCTCCTACGCATACCTCAGTAGTATACTTCTGGAAAAAGCTAAGACTATAAAATATACGATTAAATTTTTTCGTTAAGGCATCTACATGGGGTTTCCACGAGAGCTCAGTATTAAGTATCACACCGAGACTATTGACAGAGTCGGAGAAAGGAATATCGATACCATCCCCAAAATCAATGTAGGTGTGCTTCCGTGATTGAAAATCCGTCATGAATTTATTGATACAAATAAGATTGCCTTAGTTTTCCCTGAGTTAAATTTGAGAGAGGCATCAGCCGCCCATTCCGGCACCGCTCTGGCGACAAGCTGCAGTCTCGTTATGCCCTATTCAAGACTACAATGGGAAACTTGGATATAAATTTGCAAGTCATCTGCGCACAGTAAATGCCACGTATAGTATTTAACACGTCAAGAAAATCATTAATGTAGAGGCAGAAAAGAAGTAGTCCCAGGACTGACCTCTGTGTGACTCCTAGATTAGTGGCTAGCTACGAAGGCTCGCCAGCCGAGTTAGTCAAAACGGCCTGTTCTCTGTTGCAAGAGTTCAATAGGGGTTTCTCCCCATGAGAACTTAGTAAGCAAACGTGATGGCAGTATAGTATCAAAAGTCTTACTGAAGTCGAAGAGTAATAGTAATGTTACCATATTCTTATCAATTCCTCGTCTTAGGTCTTCTGTCAAGCTCAGGAGGGTAGTCTGCGTGAAGTGGGAGGACCTGAACTCGGTCTAGCAAAGGTCAAGTATGCGAGAGGCTGCAAAATACTCCTGCAATTGCTCGTAAACTATTATCTTCAAGTACTCTTGAAAGAAAGCACAGAAGCGCAATCGGGCGAAGTTCTTTCAAAGGCTCGGAAAGACGCCTCTAGAGAAGGAGTAGTTAAGCAGCTTAACAATGAGATTTCCAACACTGGATGTGCCTTTACAATAACACTTTGCGGTATGCCGTTCACTCCCCATGCTTGTGATAAAAAGTGCAAGATAGCAAGAATCAAATAATTTAAATTGATACATTTGAAAGAGAAGCTTTTATCTATAGATTCGAAAATAATTTCCTGGTCTCTACACTATCATCCCGAGGAGATATAGACACACCAGCAAAATGATTGTTGAGCTCGTTCAGAGAAAAGCCATTGATCTCCTCCTCATGTCTGGGCAGAAGCCCGAGGCTCCTCAGCTCTTTCCAGACATTGTCAGATAATCAGACAACGAAAGTAACGCGTCCTCATGCGCACATTTCTGAGAAGCCCGCAAAGAAATTGGGCGTAGTGTCTATTAAAGTCCAAAAAAGGACTGCAAAAGCAAAATATAAAAGAATTTAAAAAATTGAAAGAATTAGTTCAAAAGATATCCATGAAAGAAGAAAAGGATATCAGCGAAAACACGCGAAAACATTTTGGTACACTACACGACGCAAACGCGTGATCATAGAACGGAAACAAAAATTATAACAATCTGAATAGAAATGGCTGAAATAATTCGCGAGTGTTTAATAATAATAATTATAGAAGAAATAATTATAGAAACAATGATCGGAATTCTGAGAGATCAGAGAATAATAACGATAAGAGGGACCTGAACCGCGAAAATGGTGACCCAATAATAACGGCAATAATGGACATAATAGTAATCGTAATTATAATAACCACAAAAGAAGCGGTAGAACCAAAACAATAATTACAGACGGAATAACAACGTGAATAATAACAGAAATTGGCGACACAGAAACGAAAATAACAATGCGAACTACGATGACTAACACAATGCTTCAAACAAAAATGAAACCCGTAATAGAAATGACTTACAGCCGTCGGAAAACACGCGATAGATAGTGTAAACAGGACCTCTATATTAGACAAGTATACTCTCGCGGATTTAGACAGATGGACAGAATTTAAATTTGAGTTATGGGCTGTAAATTTTCTTAATCGATATCGCCAGTTGCGGAAACAAAAAAATATATCCGTATTTGAACAAGAAAAGATAGGAGAAGTTTTAGATAGATATTAACCGAGAAACATGGAAAAAGGCGAAGAATTGAAGTCAACACATTGAATCCAGCTTAGAATTATAACGCCCTACTGGGGATTAAGGTAGGGGTTCAAAGAAAAACAAGGATATAAAATATAAAATCTTCAATATACTCTATTTCCGCATAAATGCAGCAAAGTCAATTTTCGGGGCACCAGCCGCGAGCTTTCTGCGACAAATTTAGTATAGTAGGCTCTAACCACACATTCACAATATGAGAGAGAGAGAGTTCGGCTACGGTGAGGGCAACTCACCCTAGCCGAACACTCTTTCGCAGATGTTCTCGCTCAGCACTCGTTCCCTCGTCACGCTTTCCGGTGTCTTTAAAAACACATGTTCGCGAGCCTCGGTGCAGGATACGGGTTCCATGTCCGACTCGCTCAGCGGATCCAAATGTACAGGCCGAGTCCGTTCCAGCGTCTTGCTTGTATGCTTTGTCAAGCAGCCGCGTGGCACGCGCGCTGATTGTGCTCACGAGTCGAGAGAGGCTGATTTCTGCTGGCTGCGAAATTTCTCCGTGTCTGTTGTGTAGTTGCATAACGCAAGTACTGGAGTTGCTGTTGCTGGAGTTTACGGGACTTTTCTGCTGGATGAATCGTGTGGACTACATCTATGGAGCTGGAGTGATCATCTAGGTTTGCTTGAGGTGATTAATTATGTGTACTTTCTTCGTATCGTAGTTAGATGTTTACTATGTTATAACCGAAAATAATATATTACTATTATTATTTTCGGTTTCACGTCTTCATAATTTCGAAGGGGCAATTTCTTTGCCAAATATTAAAAATTCGGGTGTGAACCCTTTAGACGCATGTGCGCTCGAGTTGTACGCGAATTGTATCTGTGCTATGTATTTATCCTATTCCCTATGATATTCTGAAATAAATGACGATATCATCATTTTAAATGTCCTGTTCACCCTTTCCTCTGGATTGCTTTGAGCGTGATATGATGGCGTTTTCTCATGCCTAATTGAGATTTCTTTTAGAAATTTTTCCAATTAGTGGTTTATAAATTCTTTGCCTTTATTAGAAATAAGTGTATCGATCGTGCCGAATGTAACGCAGATTACATTTTTTAGCTTGAGGCCATGAAACTACTTTCTTCGTGTAAATTAATATTTTCTGGTATAACACTTTCATAAATCCCATCTGAGTCATCTTCTAATTAAATATCATCTGATATTTCAACCGTTCGTACACTTTCATAAATATCTTCATCGATAGGAAGCTGTGAAATCGGTTCCATATCGATTTCTATGTCTGCATAGTACCGATTATTATTTTTTTTAAATATAAGAGCACAAAGAACCTTACTACGTCTCACATGAAAATGATGATGTTCATTTAATACCTCTCGTCTAACAACGACGACGCTCAATATTAAAGGTGTTCTTAGTAATGAATTTATTATCGCAGTTATATTCGACCCCATATTAACTATTTTTCCTTTGTAAGCATATTGCCCAGAAATCCCGCGTGATTTTATTCGATAGATCCGCAAAGCAGGTTGAATTTTTGCCATGAGTAACTGTTGAATAAAAGTGAAACCTTGCAGTTCAATAGGAACATTGCCCGGATCCATATTATTATCTGCGATGAATTTCTTAGGATTTTTCTTGCGTTGCTGGCATTGACCTTAAATAATATCTATCAATAATACCCTAGAACAATTGTTGGCATGCATTTAATTGTAAATTTTGTAAATTATTTTCAAAATTAATTTGATGATAGCGGTACATTGCATTACCTCCTGAAACGTGCAGATTTTGTACCTGATGATTTTCTTTTGCATTCAAATCCAAAATGATTTTTGGTTCAAATTGATGGGGTATATACGAGGGTGGTCCGATAAGTACTTAGCCTCACCGCCCGATGGCGCCACTATCGCAAGAGAAATTTACGATCGTATAGTACATTCTCCTAGACGGCTACTGTCGAAATTTCAGCCGAATCGGACTCGTAGTTTTGTTTTGACCGCGTATGGAAGCGGGTGTGTCCGCGTATTTTAGAAAAATGGAAAAAGAGCAATATCGGTCGGTGATTCGATTCTTGTTTTTGGAAGAGAAATCGCGCAGCGAAATCAAAGAGTGCTTGGATGCTGTGTACGGTGACTCTTCTCCTTCGATGGCGACCGTCAAAAATTGGTTTAACGCGCAATCCGAAGGAGTTTCTGCGTCGTTTCGTGACCGTCGACGAAACATGGATCCACTGGTACACACCAGAGACCAAGGAACAGTCGAAACAGTGGACTGCAACCGGCGAACGTGCTCTGAAGAAGGCGAAGACTGTCCTATCGGCCGGAAAGGTGATGGCCACCGTTTTCTGGGATTCACAAGGTGTGATCTACATCGACTACCTGGAGAAGGGCAAAACGGTCACAGGGCTGTACTATGCCGAATTATTGGGCCGATTCGACGCCGAATTGCAGAAAAAACGGCCCCATTTGGCGAAGAAGAAAGTGCTCTTCCACCATGAC
>UELV01165856.1:0-10114 GCA_900490015.1 Megastigmus stigmatizans | reverse complement strand
TTTGACACAGTAGATCACCAAATCTTACTAGATAAACTGTATAATTATGGTATTAGGGGAAACGCACACAACCTAATAAAAAGTTATCTAAATAACCGAAAACAAAGAGTCAAAATAAACAATTACAACAGCAATTTCGAAATTATCAACAAGGGAGTTATACAAGGTACTATACTAGGATCATTACTATTTATCATTTATATCAACAATTTATTAAACTCTTTGCCAGAAAACACAATATTATCATACGCGGACGACACTGCAATAATAAAAACTGGAAACAACTGGCTAGAGGTTGAAACTAAAATGAATATGTATTTACAACAAACACCAAATTGGTTAGCTCTAAATAAATTGTCTTTAAATACAGATAAAACAGTGTATATGGAATTTGGAAATAATTGCAACAGTACACCGAAAAATTTGTACATAAGCATCCAGGGTAACAACGTAAAAAGAGTAGATGAAACAAGTAACTTGAGATGGAACGTACTCATCAATAAAAATTTACGATACAAATAAATACCTCACTTTCACTTTCTACAAATTATCTAGAATCATGTCCACAGAAAATATGAGAATGCTGTATTATACACTTTTTCACAGTACAGCTACTTATGGTATACTGGCCTGGGGAGGGGCATATGCAGGTAGAATAAGATGTTTACAAAATTTACAAAATAAATTATTGAAATTAGTAAACAAGAACAACTTTATTCTTGACAAAAATCCACTAAATATTGAACAAACTTATACCTATGAATCACTAATTTACCATTACACGGTCTTACAAGAGAAATATTTAGAATCCAACAACCCAACAAGAAATAAAAGCATACAAATCCCAAGACGCCTCAGAAACATACGTATAAAAAATAGTTATATACGAGCACTAACCAACTTTAATAAGCTACCGAGTAAATTGAAGAATATCAAGAACAAAATAAGCCTTAAAACAAACATAAAAAATTGGATTAGAGTAAATTAATGAATGAAGAAATAGACTATTACACATTAAAAAACTATTTACTACACTCAACCACAATACATTCAAGGAACACAGCATTATCACATCCTACATTGGAAGTCCATGGGGATATGATAGTCACCGATAAACTAATACAAGACGTAAGAACATATATGTGCACACGGTAACTGCAAATTATACTATAATAGATCTCATCGCAGAATATCTATCTATAACTGGAAGAAAATGCAAGCAAACCATACTGAATTTATCAACATAGCAATAAATATAGCTGTAGAAACCATCAAAAACACCAACGAAACCAGACTTGTCTATTCTACGCAAAAAACTATTAAAGAGAACTGTGACTTATGTCACTACCCAAAAATAAAATGAATAAAACACCAACATTATATAAAAAAAGAGAAGGTTATCACTTCCGATGACATTAAAATTGATTTTAAATCTATAGAAGAAGTCTTTACAAGAATAGACGAAATAGCAACAGAAAATAGAAACAAGATTTTAGTAAATCAAATCTCTAATCCTCCAGGAAAACAAATTAAACAAAACAATGAATATAGAATGTCATACGGAGATATAAATTACCTTGGAAATAACAAAGCACTTTTATGTTTTTATAGAGGAGTTAGAGGCACACAAACATTCACCAATTCAATGCAGCCTATATCGAGACAACCTAAATTCAACGATATAATAGTAGTTGATGACATTTTTTTCACTTCTTCTTGTAAATGTGATTCCGCCTTACAACATAGAGCAATGTTCCCACACTATCTTGTGACATGTGCAGCTGGCCTAACATGTTCCGCAAGATTAAACAACTTAGAGAAAGAAATATACAAGAGAAGTAGGAATGCATCGACAGAGATATTTACAAAAGCAAGTGCAATGTTGATTAGGTATTGGAAATGAAGAAATACAATACATATGGTCCATGCAAATTTACACACACGACTTAGCCTAGTAACTACGTTACTAGGAATTAAGACGCGAAGTGAACTTTGCATAGAATACAACAGTGATGAGTTATTTTAGTATTTTAGTTTGTAAGTCTTTTAGTTTATATAGATCCAGACCAGCGAACAGGAAATGATTTTCCTCTGCTGGGTTACGTTTGTAATATGTTATTATGTGCAATATATTGTATATTTTTCTTCTGGTATTAATAAATAAATAAATAAATAAATTATGCACCAGAGAAGGATAGCAATGAAACGATGGATCTGAGTGCCCGCGATAGACTAAGATCCAATACCCGATTTATTTCTGGAGCCAGCACGCAAGCACGACACGCAGGTCGAGATGTTGGCCAAATCGTTAGACGATGGCAAGTTCGATTCTCGGGGGAGAAGGATTAAAGTATTGACGTATTTCTCACCCGAGTAGAAGAGTGTCGTGTGCTCGCTGATCTGACAGGGGAGGAGCTGTTGTCCTCTCTGTCAGAGTTACTAGCAGGTGTCGCGGCCATTTGGTATAGAAATGGTCGCGACAAATGGAGGACGTGGTCTGAGTTCTGCTCTGCCGCCAGGAGGTGGTATGGAGTGAATAAGGGATTTCAGCAGAGGTTAATTGCTGAAGCTAACGCACACATCCAAGGCCAAGAAGAGCCGGTGCATGACTTTATCACGTGTCTGCAAGCAATAGTGCTGAAGCAGGTCCCAGTGTCTTCGATAGAAGCGCAGCTGGACCTGATGCACCGGAATATGCTGCCCAAATTTGCAGTGTGTGTTGCGTCGGGCAGAAGCCCGTGACGTTGAATCACTAATAGAGCTGGCGCGGGAGGCTGAGCTCATAAGCACAGCAGGTGAGGCGTTTAGACCTCCACGGTCGCCACAGAACACAATGATGCCGGAAGTGGCATATAAGAAGCCTCAAAAGCTTCCGAAGGCCAAACCATTAGTCTCTGGAGTGGATACGAAAGTGGCAGCAGTAAGCCAGTATCAGCCGGAGTCAAAGGCATTCGCTGAGCTGCTCAAGGAGCTCAAGACGCTGACGGAGCAGCTCAAGCATCGGGCGCGGAGTAAGTCTCCAGAAGCGCCGAAGAAGCGATAGGGCTATCGTAAGCCCAAAGGACGACCTAGCTCTCCCTTAAGAAAGGAAGCGAAAGAAGAGCCTGGTCAGCGTCCAGGTCTGGCTAGCCCTCGGCAGACGTGGAAGCAAATGAAATGCTATACGTGCGAGAAGCGGGGGCATAGGGCTAAGGATTGCCGAAGTAATATGGCGGGAAGCGGAAGGAGGAGCGCGCAGTAAACGTCGCTGCGTCTCCTACGATCCCGCCAAAGGCTTCTAAGTTGGCTAGAGAGGTCGACAGAAGTTCTTCAGAAGTAGCAAATACTTCTGAACAGCGAAAGGGGTCGTTAGAGCAATGTTCGGATCCTGATGATAGTGAGGACCGATGGTGGTTACAAGTCAGCATCGGTGGCTATAGTATTCGAGCCTTGTTTGATCCTGGAGCAGCACGCACAGTAATGGGATCTGTAGGATTACAGAACGCCAGTGCGTGTGGTCGAGAGCTTCGACCAAGCTATGGCAGAGGCGCGAGAATGGCAAACGGTCATTACTCCGCCATCGTAGGCTACGTAATTCTACCTTCGAGATAGCAGGGATCCAAAAGGACGTGACAGTTGCGATCTTACCAGAGTTAGATGCAGACTGTTACGTCGGAGTGAACTTCACGAGATTGTTCAAAGCGGTATTGGATCCTTGCAAGAATCAATTGTTCTTCAAAGATGAGAACAAATATGTGGATCTCGAGCTAGCTGGACTCAGCGAGAGCAGAGTCACAGCTGTGTCTGCCATCGGGCTCGCTAACGTAGGATCAACTGAGCGAGAGCAACTGGAGCAGTAGCTGGATCGCGTGATTAGGCCGCCGGAACGTATCCTCATATGTACTACGCTCGCCGAGCATGAAATCGCTGTATACACCGCGCGGCCAATCAAACAAAAGTATTATCCTGTCTCGAAAAATATCGAGGAGGAAATACATCGTCAGGTAAAAGAATTACTCGATGCTGGAGTAATCGAACCGTCTGACACTGGTTGGTCAAGCCCTGTTGTGATGTTGAAAAAGAGTAGCGGCAAATATAGGATGTGTATCGACTTTCGCAAAGTCAATGTGGTGTCAAATAAAGATGCATATCCGTTGCCTTTCATGGATCAGATTTTACCCAAGCTGCAGTCAGCTAGATATATCTCTACGCTGGACTTGCGTAGTGCGTATCATCAGCTTCCACTGAAGCCCGAATCGAAGCCCATAACAGCGTTTACAGTACCTGGTTCAATATATACTCTCTGGTTCAATATAGCCTCTTTCAATATACTCGGCTACCGTTTGGATTATGCCAAGCTGGAGCGACTTTCCAAAGACTCATTGACAAAGTCATTAGATCGGAGCTCGAGCCATATGCGTATAGCTACTTGGATGACATCATCATCGTAACAGAGACGTTCGATGAGCATCTAAGGAGGCTCGAGGAGGTGCTCAAACGCATCGATGATGCAGGACTCACTATCAACCGTGAGAAAAGTGTATTCTGCCAAGAAGAGGCAAAATATCTCGGTGTGATAGTGAACCGAGATGGATTTCGGCCCGATCCTGACAAGATCGCGCCGATCATGGAATATCCTGCTCCCAGAAACCTGAAGCAACTCAGGAGTTTTCTAGGAATGGCATCCTGGTACCATAAATTTTTGAAAGATTTTGCCACGATCGCCGAGCCACTCACTCAGTTTACAAAGAAAGCGAGGAAGTATGAGTGGCTCGAAGAGTAGCAATCGGCTTTTTGTCAGATAAAGGCTTTGATTGTGACTGCTCCAGTGCTACAGCGACCACAAACTGATGTGCAGTTTGTAGTACAAGCTGATGCCAGTGATACTGGATTAGGAGCAGTACTTCTCCAGATGATAGATGGAGAAGAGAGAGTGCTCGAGTTCGCCAGTCGAACTCTAGCTCGGGCCGAAAGGAACCATAGCGTGACAGAAAGAGAATGTCTCGCTGTAGTATGGGCCATTAGGAAATTCAGACCAGACATTGAAGGGTATGAGTTCAAGGTGGTTACTGATCACAGCAGCTTGCGTTGGTTGTGCAGCCTGCACAATCCAACGGGAGGTTAGCTCGATGCGCCTTGGAGCTGCAAGGTCATAAGTACACAGTGGAGCACCGGAAAGGCGCTCTCAATAATGTACCTGACGCCTTGTCTCGTATGTACGAAAGCGCCGAACCTGATATTGGGGCAATACCTTGGGGTGATGACACTCAAAATGAGTGGTATCTCCACTGGGTACAGAAGGTTGAAGAAGATCCGACCAATAACCCGAGTTATATGGCTATAGGTGGGCAACTATATCTTTACCAACCAAATGTATCGCTGATGGGCACGATCGGCGATGACGAAGCCTGGAAGCTCGTTGTGCCTAAAGAGAAATGAAAAGCAGTGCTTCATGAATGGACTGCAGGCCAGTGCAACTAACAGAGGAGACCGCACGAGCGTAGTGGCTGCGAAAAGGATAACAGCAAGTAAGTACTTATTGTACTCTTGCGGCGGATCGCAAACGGCGATCCGCGTGTGTATGTGTGCGTGTGTTTCCCGCGTTTATCAGCCTTCTCGATTCGCGATTTTACTGTATTTAGTATTGTAACAAAAACTATACAGAATATATGAGTATTAGATAGACTCCCGTCATTGTTATTTTGTAGTTGAGATTTTTTCCCTATTTTTCCCGCGATTACCGCCGCCTCCGCGGGCACATTAAACTGAGTAGCTGGCATCGTGAGCGTAACACGGCGCTCACGATCGAAAGTCCGATCAACGGAAAGCGAGACTCGTCAAGAGAGTCTCGCATTTGTACGGAAGAATTCGGGAAAATTTGCTATCGTTAAACAGGAAGCCAGGACTCATTGGACTTAGCATCTCTCAGTCGGGACGACATCACGGGGCATTGGCCCAACTCGAGCCAAGAACGTCAAACGCACGGAATTTTCCACGCAGGCAACATCCGTAATACAATAAAGTAAATATAATTGTAAAAATACACTATTAACGAGGAAACTACCCATATACAAAGTCATGTACACGTAAACCACAGGCGAGAGTAACTGGATGTATAACTTTCATTGTGAGTGAGATAATTTTTTTTGTGACAAGTGTTCTTTTTCTCTAACCAACCTGGAGATAAAATTTTGAAAACCTTCCAAAACCAAAAGAATTTAAAGGAGTGTAAAGTAGATACCTTGTACGTCGGGTTTAAAATTTTTTGTACTTAACTTATGAATTTTTTTTTAAGAAGTTTAAAATTCTCTTTGAAAATTTTTCGCGACTAAGTTAACTTGAGTTCAGCCTAATCATTAAATAATATGGCTAGGAAGATCAGAAATGAAATTCCACGCGTATTGACACGTTATACATATTTATCATTTTTTCACCTTCCTAGTTATTGAATTTTTAAAATATTAGAAATTTTAAAATTCTGATAGCAATTTTGCGTGCATACAAATTCAGGTATTCTAATAGACAATTTTCTTTCGTGATTTTTGTTCCCGTTTTCTTTTGGCCACTGGCCAAGCTAACTATAATCAATCGCAAGAACACTAAATTTAATACGTGCTGATACCCAACACGGTAATTTTCGGATTTTAACTTACCTCGTTATAAATTTTTAAATTTCTTTGGAAATTTAAATTCTAATAAATAGAATTACGTTCGACTTATCTAGTCAAGCATCGACATGGAGTTGCATACCCTCCAAAAATGGAGTGCGCTCTTAACTCAATGTTATTATCTTTTATTATTTATTTACCAAGACTCGAAAAGAGGGAGAATCGCCAAAATGAATATTGAGCGGAAGTGTCCCTGGATATATATACTTGTGCGTACATATGGCCACACGCTCATAAACCCCTTTTAAAATTGTTATTTGTTGATCATTGCTTACATTTCAATTGTTGTTTTAAATAATTCTAATATCATATATAAACCTCTACATTTTATTTATCAACATAATTTGAAATTGTATCTAAGTATTTTTTTGTATATTAAAGGCTTGTGAACCATTAAAATTATTCAGCACAAATGATTATAAAATATTTTAAAATCAGAATTGAAATAAAACTCACCTCACTAACTGTAGCCTTCTTGGACATTTCCCACTGCTCCTAAACTGTCTATGTCTCGTTGACCCTTCGGCGAGATAATTTTGCACCCATGAACACCTGTAAGTTGGCAAGAATATTCAAGTATGAAATGAAAACACTAAAACTGAAGATTGAACACATTCACACCTTCTCAAGAAAGCCAAACAGCATCACCACTTCTGCATACAGGCCCAGAACGAAATAATTTGCAGATACTTGATGTAGTACCTGCAAAATAAATACTTATATAATTATTAATATTATTTTATTTCACTTGGAAAATTGGACATATTATCACCTTCTCAGCTGTCTGGATCAGCTGTCATCGAGCAGCACCAAGAAGGAGGGAAAGGATAACTGAATACTGGCGAAGCGAAGCAAGGCCCGATAGAATCCCAGTGCGTCAGCGCTGGAATGCTATCGAGGCAAGCCACGAGGTCTTAGTGTGAAGCACTAAGATCAAGGGGCAGGTTAGTTTTTACTTTTCTCCGTTTCTAATATATTTTAAGGTGTTATTATCACACTTGGCTCGCGAGCTCTTTTTAATCTACCCATATGAACAACGTATTTTCTTTTATCGCGTTTTAATTCTACATTATATAATAAATAATCTATTTTTAATATATCGTAGGGTCCTTCGTATTCGTCGTCGAATTTCCCGTGTCTTGCACCTTCTTGCATATACACCATTTCTCCTTCTCGAAAATGTCTAGTGTTCATGCGTTAAATATTCGAGATTTCATGTCAAGTCAGTTAAATACTCATTGTAAGTCAAAAGCTTTTCGCACGACGGAAAAATCGACGGCGTACGCGCTCTATAGACGAATACTAGCTAGTGCGGCGTGTAACACGATTTTTCGTGTTTTGCTGCATTACATGAATGCATAGCGAGCGGCAGTCACTTATCCCAATCTTAATGATCTTGCATTACATTTTTTAGGTATTCTTTTAATGTGCTATGCATTCTCTTTATGCTACCATTTGATTGCATATGATAAGTAGTTGTTCGGTATTTTTCTATGCGGAACATACGAGCAAATTCTTCCAAACTCTTTCAAAATAGCTACTAGTGGTCCGAAATAACTAATAAGTCTATTTATTATATCGTGCGTTGCTTCTTGAGTCGTCGCGAGAGATAAGGGTGCCGCTATAAAATATTTCGATAGAGCATCTTGCACTGTCAAAATCCGTATATTTCTGTTTTTCGTAGGCTTTAGAAGGCCGTAACAATCTAGGAATACTTTGTCAAAAGGTTTAAGCATTGTATCCAACATTACCGCAGGCAATTATGTTTTAAGGCGAATCATTTTTTTTTGCTTGTCAATCTTCACGTCGATTAACGTATACTTGCATGTCTGCATTCATGTTTCACCAGTAATAACCTGCGGCTAGTTTATCGTAGGTTTTTGTAATACCTTTATGCCCTCCTATGGAAACTTGTAATACTCTTCTACGATTGTATACCATTCTTTCGGTACTGGTAGAATATTTTTGTAAAGTGTTACCTTTATTTTTATTTTGGCTAATATACGATTTAGCTGTTCGATAATATAAGCCCATTGACTTCGGCTTAAAACGTTATTATCTTCTATTATGCTAAATGACGTGATTGAATGTTGTTTTACCAAATTTCTTAAATGACGTAATTATTTCGTTATATCGGATTGAAGGGCTTTGTCACCTGTAAACCTTTTAATGACTTATCTGAGATTTTTATATTTTCAAAATGTTGATATAAATATTTCACCAACTTTAAATTGTTCAGACTGCATATCATTGCAATCGATATATCGACGTTCGATGAGAGCTTCTATTATATCCGATTCGTGGTAACTATCCGCTGGTAAGAAACATACGAAATTATTTGGGACTTTAAAAGGATAATTTTACATAATTTCCACAGTGGTAAAAGTCGGTATATTGTCAAGCGCTAGCGTATCTTTTTCGGTGTCGCTGGAATCAAGCGCCGCAGTCGACATTCTTGTCGGCTGATTCGCTTTGACTTGTGTCGGCGATTTTAACTGAGCCGTATTGTTCTTTAGTTTGTGCTTGTGAGGCGTCCTTGCTTTATCTCGTTCCTCATGTGTTAACGATTCCGTATCCGAGACTTCCGTAAAATCTGATTAAAATGTCTTATTTGAATCTTTCAACACGGGGAATTGATGGCGTAAAATCTCAGTTCATATAAGAATTTTAATCTTGTGGCTCTGGCGTTTTTTGTTTGCTAATTATTTTTCGACTTCGAGAGTTTATGTCCTCGGTATCTTATTGGGTAATACGGCCTATTCTTTTCGTATTATTTACTATCCAAATAGGTGCCTACTATAAACTTAGTAAATACGAAAATGTGTACGAAGGGCGAGTTTTCAACATAAATAAAATCTGCATGTAATTCAAGTTACGTTATTAGAATCTTAAAAAAATAAAATGTTTTCATCTAATTAATTAAATTTTTTAAATAAATATTCTATTAGGTGCACAACTTTGCTTCCGCCGATTTTTTCGAAAATTTGAGGCTTTATTCTGAAAAAGTGATTAGCTGTTTATGATTCAAAGTACTGTCCGTCACTAGCCACTACTTTTTGCCATCTTTCGGGCAATTGTCGGATACCATCTCGAAAAAACGATGCGTCTTTTGAGGCGATCCACAAATCGATCCATTCTTTGACTTCTTCATAAGAATGGAAATGCTGCTCAGCTAGGCCATGTGCCATCAATCGGAACAAATGGTAGTCGGAAGGAGCAATGTCTGGAGAGTACGGCGGGTGGGGTAAGACTTCCCATTTTAGGGTTTCTAAGTATGTCTTGACGGGTTTTGCGACATGTGGCCGAGCATTGTCATGTTGCAGGATAACTTTAGCGTGTCTCTCTTGATACTGTGGCCGTTTCTCCTTCAATGCTCGACTCAAACGCATCAATTGCGTTCGATACCGATCCCCTGTAATAGTTTCACTCGGTTTCAACAGCTCATAATACACCACACCGAGCTGGTC
>UELV01165855.1:4394-15054 GCA_900490015.1 Megastigmus stigmatizans | reverse complement strand
TCAATTTTTCTAAATAAAATGTATTTTTTTTTCGAAATAACTTTTTTTATTCTGAAGTACAACTCTTAAGCTACAAAGGCCTGAAATTTCAGGATGGAGAATCCAAGTGTTCCTGAGTTATGATATATTAAGTACGACGCCGCGAGGCGTAATAATATTAATTGTCACTTTTCACACGGCTTCGTTTACTTTCCGTATATTAGACGCTCGCTTTCGGTTATGTAGTGCATAGGTAAAAAATATTATCACAGATCACAAATGAAAATAAAGTAATGCACTGTATCATCAGTATTGATACTCAGTATTCTCTAAATTTGCTTTCAATGATTCCTTCTAATAAAAAAGTGCTCTAACCAGAAACTGCTGAAAAAGCCCGAATTTCGAAATTAATGAGTTACCCGAGAATCTAGTTTCGAAAATATTAGAACGATGAAAAGTTTGTTTCGGCAATACGCGGGAACGCGAGCGACACTCACTTTTCGCCGCGTATATCTCACTTGATTTCTCTTCTCGAAAATCAAGTGCTGGCACAATAATACCGGTGCAACTTACTTTTTCGAAGTTCACACAAAGTTGAAGCCTCTCAAAATCTCGACTCGGAGATATGGTTGAGGGCACGTGGCAATAAACGAATAATACGACGTAACAATTAAGTAACCAAATTTGACGAGGTGGCCTACGCAATGCGTTGGTGTCCCGAAGCGAATAGACAGAGCAGAGCAGCGAGTGCTCGCGAGTCGGTTCCTTCTGCGAGCTTGCCCCTTGCTCCGTCGCCCGCTTGTCTGTCCTTCGTTCCGCTTCGTCTAAGGTTGAGCATCTTCGCGACCACGGTTGTGAGTTTAAGCGCTGCGATTCACGATGTTCGTGGCTCTCTCTCTCTCTCTCTCTCTCTCTCTCTCTCTCTCTCTGTTGTGCGTGTGCGCATCAATTGAATTTTTGACTTTCGTCGTTTGAAGAAAGTACGGCAGAAGAAGTGGTTTTATCATCTTTTTCATTGCTGGATCTTCATGGTTTTTTTCCGTGAGTGCAGCTGCATAAGCGTTGAAGATCTGGAGATGATCCAGTCAGTCATCTGCGAGGTACGAGCAGGTTACGATTTCGACGTTAGGTGTGATCTCTCTGATTTTTATGCTGCCTCAACATTGCCTCTATGCATCTACGTTGGAGAGTTGTTTCTTGATGCTATTTCTTCTAGCTGAGATCTAAATTATTCTAAAAACAGTTTCGAGAAGTTGGTAATTTCTCTTTCTGAGTCCAGAGGCTCCTTCAAGGTACTACCAGCTTCTACGATAGATGTGTACGAAGGCAATTTAGCTTTCCTTCTTACTGCAAGTTTCGATAATTATTCCATGAATATTATTTCTATTTACAGTTTTTGGTCAGGCCGTGCAAGCTCACAGCTGAGTGTTTCTTCTTGTCTGCATCCTGCTCCTGCTGTTCCACGATGGCAGATGATGCAGACAGCTGAGACGGTAAAGATAAGTCCAATCCTGTATTTTATGTGACGTAATATTTCATGTTGTACTCTATTTTGCAGGTATAACAGCAAGTATCCGGCATCCTGTGCATTTCTAAGTCGAGTGTGCAGAGGTGGTGAGAGTATTCTTTTCTCTGGAGAAGGTGAGCATGTTTTCAATCCTTAATTTAAGTATTTCTGGTATTTACATGTCTCTTCTCGTCTGCTTATAGGTGTTCGAGACTACGAGTGGACCCCAAACGAGGGTCAATGCGGAGACAAGCAGCCTAAGAGCGGTGGGGCAGTCCCTACTGAAGAGAAGGCTGCTATTCGTCGTCTTCAGCTGTTTCGAGGGATCAAGACTCTATGCAAAGAGCTCGCAGGTGCTCTATATTTCTAAGTGCGATAGATTTTCGTTTAGTTAGGCTAGTTCGAGTGTGCTGTTCGCTCTAGGATAGGTAAGCAATTCTTGTAACGCGTAATATACCGTTAAAGGATCAAGAGCGTACGTCCTATCTTAGTAATCAGCTTTCTGACGCTCTTGATCATAGGAAAGATATTTGGAGGGAAAGGCGTAATTTCGGCCTCTTACCTAAAAGCAGGGAGGAGTTGCATGGTTTCATCGCGGAGGAGCTGAACTCTGACTTTGCGGGTGTGTCAGTCGCGCCCAATGAGAATATAGATAATGCAATGGATATCATACAGTCGGCATCTGATGATGGCTTTTCTTTTCAACCATTTTCTTTTCCAGATGTAGGTCTTGCTATACCTCATTTTTCATCAGTGGCGAGGGGTGCGGATGACATACCGCAGAGTGTTGTAGTGAAGTCTATGCCAGTGTTGAGGAATTATATAGTTCGTTTGTTCAACTCCTCCTTTGCTCAGGGGGTCTTTTCGGGCACCTGGAGGATGGAACACTTATTGTTAGTGGCTTTAAAAAAGATTGCAGCTCCATCCTCAGTTTCGGACTTTCGTCCCATCGCCCTACTGTGTTTTCTTTCTAAGGTGCTCGAGAAGATTGCTCACTCTCAAATTACGAGCTATCTCTCCGGAACCGGCATTCTCCATCCATTTCAGGCAAGGTTTGTTATTTCAGACAAGACGCCTATCCCGGGATTGACACGAAATACACTTACACCTCACATACCGATACTCACAAACGATTCGCTCGCAGTTCGCCTAATTATGGACTGTGCTCTCGTTCACGGCGGAAATCGATCTGACGATGCTATCCTATTATCATATCACGCCGTCTGTCTCTCTCTGTCTCTTAATCTATTAGCACTCTCGCGACACGCGCCACGCTCGTTAGCCCGCTCACACGCCTCGATGCTTGCGCTCTGCCTAAATGAGCGTGTAAAGGAATTTCGTATTCACGGTTTCCTCTACGCATCAGACATATTATTGAGCGCGCCTCTCTTTTGCTCGACTGTATATATGTAGCCCTGTAATTCTTAGTCCCATCAAGCCAGCCTACCTGCTGCATAATTCAAGTTACACAACCAACGGTGGTTGCTATGGTTGGTTATCACCTTAAACATATAGCCCTCTATATGTATATTCGTTGAAATTTGGCAACCTTAAATGGTTTTGAAAAATATGAAAATTCTCAAAATGTTAGCTCCCTAACCTCAAAATTAAGCTCAAAAATCGCATTTTTCGTTTTTTAGACTTTTTGAGATATCTCCGTGAAGTGTTATTTTTGGAACGAAAGGTCTTTTTAATACGCATATAAAAAATCTAAAATTAATTATATTGGTACAAAATTAGAAAAGTTATTCGATTTTGAAATATTAAAATGAATTTTATTGGACTCCCTAGAGAGGCACCACTGTAGAAACTCTTTCGATGTATGCTGTAGGTATATATCGAACCTACCTATAAAACGCGAGAAAAAAAGTATTGAAAATTTAAAACCGTCTTAAAACCTTAAGTTTCTTTATTTATGAACTCTAAAAATTTTGTTTTGTTCATGTTAATTATTTTAGTATCATGAATTTTTTCCGATCTTTTGGAATAGCGGAATATGATTTAAAATATTAAAAACTCGATTTTTCATCAATTTCTAGAAATTTTTTTTGATTAAACACCAAGCAGAGCACTGATAAATATTTTGATGAATTATTTTTGGCCAAAGAGGCGTTCTCAATTTTTTTCGATTTTTTTGGGAAAAGAAAAATGATTAAAAAAACTTAAAACCCCGATTTTTGGTCAATTTTGAAATTTTTTTCGCTAAATCGCCAAGCACAGCGCTAATAAATCCCAACTGTTTTTCCACCAAAGAGGAATTATAAACCTTTTCAATTTTTTTGTAAAGCGAAAAATAATTTTAAAAAATTAAAAAGTCGGTTTTAGGGTAATTTAGGGAATTTCTTCCTGCCAAGTACGAGACTGAGCTTTAGAAAACAGTTTTTTTCTCTTCGTTACCGACTGAGAATATTAATCGAATTTTTTCAGAGGTTTTAAATACTGGAACATCGATTTAAACAATTAAAAACGTATTTATTGTTGCAAACATATAATACGAATTGTTATTAGTTGAAAATAAATAAGCTCAACTATTCAGTACCGTTAAAGTTACTATAATTTAAGGTTAGTGTCTGTACAATGTAGCCAATCAGCACCACGTAGTTTCACATGTCACATGTGCACGACCTACTGGTAACTGCACGACCATACCTGGGTAGGTATTGGAGACTCACTCTTAGGGCCCCCCGACGAAAAAAGGAACAGAGCACAGCACGCAAGATTAGCATTGGTTAGTATATCTATATAGCTCTAAACACAATTCACAAGATCTTGTTATTCATATCTATAAATATATATTAACCAATGCTAATGTTGTGTGCTGTGCTCTGTTCCCTTTTTCTTGCGGAGGCCCTTAGGATAATTTGATATTTTTATTGATAGGTCGATCTAACTATTTTAACGTTTCCATTTATCAATAGAAATATAAAATTATTAGTTGTTAATATAATAAAATATTAAAAATACCTGTTGTTTAAAATTAATAGCTTCCATACAAGTATAGTTCACTACTACTAACTCATAGTTTTAAGAAGGAATAAGGAGGAATAACGAAGAATCAGCTCTTATTCCTTCTTATTCCTTATCCTTTTAGCGTGCGAAGACTGTTAGAATCCAATAATGGCATGGCAGTTACATGTCTTTATACCAGAATATAATCTTTAAAGGATCTAATAAAAACATTCAACGCATGCATTCATGATGTACTATTTAGATTGTTATTACACTTTTCTTTATATTTTAATGAATTAATAATTGAAATAATTAATTAATATAAACTGTAAAGAGCACATAAAATATAGTTTAATCAGTCATATAGAAAATAATCAGTTTAAGATGTTACATTGTCAGTATTAGATAAGTATCTTTTTTAGTATTATTCATAATTCAGACATACATTTATAATGTTATAAGAAAAATACTTTGTGAAAATATATATTGTTATTTTAAGAGTGTTCTACTAAATTGGATTGGATAAAGGGTAAATAAAAATAACACAAATTAGAAAATCTTTATGTATTCTGGCAAAGAAGTGTATAGTATTGAGTTGGAACAATCATCATCGCTATCTTCATTAGCTGATACTACTGCTTCATCATCAAGTAATAATTGTGACAAAATCTCTGCTGGTTTTAATATTTTTGACAAATAACGGGCATGGGACAAATAGTAGATCAATATTTCCACATGAGCACAGCAGCCTACAGTACGGTTTCCATTTGCACAATCATAACAATATCTTAATATACTTGAAGGTCCAATCGCATTAGTCTTGTACTCAATGAAGAATTTCTAAATTTTACGATTAATGTGCCTAGATTGTACTTGAATCTTTAATATATTATAATTTTCTTTCACATACAACTTTAACACACCGTCTTCCTGTAACATTTCAGCCAGGTATGAAATTCACTGTTTGAACTGGTAGCTTCAAATAGATCAAACCATTAAATAGAATTTTCAAATATTGCATCGTTAATTCTGGAAAATCCATAATTTCAATAGCTGTTATCTGTATGAAAGGTGTTTTACGACGACTCCATTTATTACATGAAACTTCCTCAGCTAACGAATTATTATCTGCATTACGTGCTTTCATATTACTGAAAATTTCATCTACCATATTGTTATTTGAATCCAGCTTTTTTCAAAACTTATTGTGTAGAAAGCATACAATTTTGCAATAATTTGCTACATCTGGTAACATTTTATTAGGAAGCTTTTAGTCTAATAATTTAAATCTTTTTTTTAGAATTCCATGTACTGCTTCCACAGCATATCTAAGTTTCGTGATAAATCTTGAGGCATTAGATTCTTGAGCAGTAAGTTGACTCCTTTTTCCTTTCAGAGCTGGCATTAAAACCTTATAATCATTTTTGTAAACTACTTTACTTATTTATAATGGATTCCCTTATTGTAGTATCATTCTTATTAGCTGAATAGGGCCCCAGCATGTCTACTATATCGGGTGTTGAAGGGAAGTGGAATAGGCTCTACGGCATTGGATAGAGCGGAAAATTCTAAGTGAAAAATCTTCTAACTTTTCGATCGGATCAATATTCATGGAGTAATCATCAATTGAAAATTAGCCGAGCGGTCCAATCAGGAGAGAGCTGCAGTAGGAGGCAAAGCACTAGACGGTCGGAGTGAGGCGGCCCGCCGAGTATCTCTGCTGTAGCTCTCTCCTGATTGGCTGGCTCGGCTAATTTTGAATCAACGATAGTTCAATGAATATTGATCGTATCGGATGCTAGATATTTGATAATCAGATCTATCTTTTCTGGATCATCAGCATACCGAGATATTTCGCCTCTTAGCAAAAGACACTCTTTACTCAGTTGATGGTGAGACCGGCCGTGTCTAGTCTCTGGAGTGCCTGCTCGAGCCGCGTTATGGACGAGAAATGACCATTCGCCATTCTCGACTCCCTGTCGCTACTAGGCCGAAGTTCCCTACCGCACGCACTGGAAATCTATAATCCTACAGATCCCCACTGTACGTGCAGCGCCTGAATCGTACAATGCTCAAATCCTAAAGCCTCCAATATTCATTTGGAGCCGCCAACGATCTTCATTCTCGTCTGGACTCGAGCTTGCTTCTATTAACCCGTCTTGCTACTCAGAGGTCTTCATAACCTCTGAGGAACTGTCGCCGGCTTTGGTAGTCGACTCGGAGATCGTAGACGGGATCGCAGGAGCCGCAGTGACCTCTACTGCGTGCTCCCTTTGCCCTTTTCCATCTTTTTACTGCGGCATCCTTCGCCGCATGCCTTGGCTTAACCCACGCAAAATACGTAAACGGCTTCCGGTCTTGCTTGGGGCTCTCTGGGCGAGAGTACTTGTCTGGTTCCGTCTTACCGGCATTCTCTGCCGGCGAACTTAGCCTCTTCAGTTTATTCCGCTCAAACCGTTTCTGGGTTCCTCGCGGGGAATTACTCCACGAGCGATCCTTTTACTGGGCTGTTACGGCCGTAATCTCCTTTGGCACCTAAACCAATGCCGATGCTTCTTGTGGTAATTCGCTTACGGCTACTACCTTTGTCTCCACTCCAGAAACTGAAGATTTCGCCATCGGTAGCTTTGCTGGTTCTCTCCAGGCCGCCTCTGGCATCACTGGCTTATTTGTAGATGGCGGCGGCTTGAACTTATCGCCGCCTGCATTGATGAGCTCGGACTCTTGAGTCAAGTCCATCAGGGTTTCTACGTCGCGCACTTCCGCGCGACGCACCATTCATTGCAGTTTCGGCAACATATTCCAGTGCATAAGATCGAACTGTGTCTCAAGCGACCACACCGGAATCTGTTTCAATATTATGGCCTGTAAGCACGTTATAAAGTCGCGCACAGGCTCTTGAAGGTTAGGCCAAGGCCAAATTCAGAAAAAAAATCGCAAACAAAGTTAACTGGTATATTTATATGTTTTCGGGGTCGCTGAATCTGAATCGGTGGTCCATTTTACCCGGTCACGTCAGGGTCAAGGTCAGAAGAAGGTCAAATTTAGAAAATGTACCGTATAATTCAGGTGTTTTGTGTAGCAAACTATATAATTTCGTTAAAACGCGCCATGAATTCCATGCATTTTTTTCCCGCTGAAAACAAATCCGCAACCCGAATAAACCCTACACGTCAGAATTTTTTTCTAACCTCAAGAAATACCTCAAAATCGACCAAAACCATCAAATACATTGTTTTATCTGTAAAACTATCTCTAAAATCCCATAACCACTCAATCTCACGATCCTTAAATACCTCAGGACCTTACCTCAATAACCCCGGACATTGCCCAATAAAATCCGAATATCCCATAACCCGATAACTCCATAACCTAAGACAATCTGCTCTTCCTTACTCTTTTCTCCTCAAATGACCGGTGAAGTGGATTGCGTTTGCGCTTTTTACTATTGTCAGTGTTCTCTCTTTTTAATGTCCAACAGTAGTCAGCCATCATATGTGCATTCCACCTACCCTGATAATGTCTTTCCATTTCCTTCATATCTTGATGAAAGCGTTCTCCTTATTCTTCGCTGTAATCCCCAAGATTTTGTGGGAAGTTATCAAGATGAGAATCGAGAAAACGCAACTTGTAACTCATCAAACAGCCCAATTTCTCATAGTTTTTGAGCATTTCGACTACCAATTCCCTATAGTTTCCACTCTTGTGATTACCCAAAAAATTTTCAACTACGCTTTTAAAGCTCAGCCATGCAGCTCGTTCTTTCTCGAACATTGTGTTAACGAATGATTCATCTCTTAATAACTTACGAATTTCAGGTCCATCAAATATACCTTCTTTCAATTTTGCACTAGATAAAGCTGGAAATTGTCTAACCAAGTAAGTGAAACATTGTCCTTCCTTATCTAAAGCTTTTACATATTGTTTCATTAAACCAAGTTTTATGTGCAAAGCAGGAAGGAGAATCTTTGAAGGCTCAACCAAGGGTTTGTTTATGATGTTCATAGATCCAGTTAGCATTGTTCCTCGAGCTAGCCAATCTTTTTTAGTATAATGACTACTGCGATCTCGACTGTCCCACAGGCACAGACAGCATGGAAACTTCGTGAAACCAGATTGCTGACCCAGAATTAATGTGAGTATCTTAAGATCCCCACAAATCTGCCAATTGTGTTCTGTGTATTTAATCTTATTCAAAACCATCTCAATATTTTCATATTTTTCCTTAAGCGTTACCGAATGGGCTATGGGTACAGGAGTATACACATTTGTATTATTTAATTCTTTTAACTCATTCATGAGACCATAAACATCATTGCAATACACCAAGTCTCCTTCACTAAAGTATTTTCGGAAAGGCTCATCTCTATTACGATAAAATGAAACTTTCGTTCCTTTGGAGAGCATATTTCTTTCTTTTAGTGTTGAAGCTAGCAATTCTGCTCCATCTTTTGGCAGCGCAAGGTCTCTGACTAAATCATTCAGATCACCTTGATTGAACGTCCGTATTGTGGTATCTTTTTCTGTCGGTACATACTCTTCCTGACCTTAATCATCATTATTACTTTCACTACTTTCTTCTTCAATGTACACTTTGCCTACTTTACCATTTATTCGCGGTATAATCTTCTCTTCCACGATCTTTACACTTTATAGATGCTTTTATTTTGCTTTATACTTCTGCATATTTTATCTGTAATCACTTAATTTTTGTTTAGTGCATATAAGCTCGTGTTGAGTTTCCGGGTATTGCATCTGTGGCAGAAAATAAATTATGAAAATTCTAGATGCTTTTTTACGCTTGATACATATGTCTGGCATACATACTGAGTAAATCATGCAAGTAGCAATTCCATAACTCATGTACAATCGTGGTAATGAAAAATCCTGCTACCTCAGAGAACACTGGAGATGGTGACACTGCTTCATAATAAGATATGTGGAATGATCCACTTTCCAATTCTCAGAGGTATCGAAACCAGCGACGGCGCTCTGCCCTGCAGGTGGGTGTGTCCGACGACGAGTTGATACTGTCCTCGTCAAAGTCGGAAAGCCCCCACACTTAGTTCTAGAGAGGTGTGGGGGTTATCACCCCTAGGCCGGTGAACTCACCCGCGATCGGAACGGGATCCCTACCACGTAGATTTATTAACATAACCATGGCAAATTTAAATACTTTTGAAAATGCGACTGGATCTGAAGGAAATTCAAACACACACACTTGTATTGGAAACGCTGATAGCTACTGCTACGTTTGTGGAGAGTTTAATTTTAAAAAGAACTTAAGGACGTTTTCCGCAAAATTGTAAGCAAAATATCAGCAATGCTTTGGCTGTGTAGTGTATCGAGACGATAAAAACTTGTTACCATCAGCTATTTGTAGTGGGTGCAAAACAATGTTACATTGGTATGAAAGCAAGGGGAGCAATGTCAAGTTTTTATATCCAACAGTGTGGCAGGAGCTCAATAGTACATATGACTGCTATTTTTGTACGACGAACACTGTAGGTTTCAACTAATCAAACTTGAGCAAGATAAAGTATGCAGAAGTATCAAGTGTTATAAAAGCATCTCTAAAGTCTACAGATCATAGAGAAGAAGATCATACCGTGGCTCTCGATTCAAATGTGGCTCATATGGAAGTAGATGAATATGACGAAGTAGGCAAAGAAGACATGGAAGAAGAAAGTAGTGAAAGTAATAATGATGATGAAAGTCAGGAAGAGTATTTACCGACAGAAAAAGATACCACAATACGGACGTCCAATCAAGGTCATCTGAATAATTTAGTCAGAGACCTTGCGCTGCCAAAAGATGGAGCAGAATTGCTAGCTTCAAGACTAAAATAAAGAAATGTGCTCTCCAAAGGAACGAAAGTTTCATTTTATCGTAATAGAGATGAGCCTTTCCGAAAATACTTTAGTGAAGCAGGAGACTTGGTGTATTGCAATGATGTTTATGGTCTCATGAATGAGTTAAAAGAGAATATATACGAACCCAATGATTGGAGGCTATTCATAGATTTCTCTAAACGAAGCCTCAAAGCAGTGTTATTAAATAATACAAATGTGTATGCTCCTGTACCCGTAGCCCTTTCGGTAACACTTAAGGAAAAATATGAAAATATTGAGATGGTTTTGAATAAGATTAAATACACAGAACACAATTGGCAGATTTGTGGGGATCTTAAGATACTCACACTAATTCTGGGTCAGCAATCTGGTT
>UELV01165854.1:0-11625 GCA_900490015.1 Megastigmus stigmatizans | reverse complement strand
ACTCTGATCTTCCAGTTGCAATTTTAAAAGTCAACGCATTGAGAGTAGAGTGTTATATCACTTCTGAATCCTATATAAACGGACGCAGAGTGCATACGATTCACGAATTTTTTCCTGCAGTACCACCAGGATACAAAATTATCGAGGTTCCCTCACACATTATTTACCTACCAATCATCGTACAAATACGTCTAGTCGATCAAGACGATAATTTGATTAATTTTCGCGGGGAAACGATCACAATCAGGTTACACATTAAGTCGGTATAATGGAAATCGTTTATAACACAGGCAAAGGGTATATAAACAGATCTACATGGCATCCGAGCATCAGTAGTCATCGACGAGTTAAAGCGTTAACACGGCAGAACGTTCAGTTCCTCAAAAGCCTAGGCTTAAAAATTGCCCCTGGTGGAAAATTACGTTTATAATATTTTGCTGTCTACAACGAAATGGAAGAAATTCTAAACATACAGTCGGGTGTAACATTCGATGAGTCAGTGGCTCACTACAAAGTTCATGCTCATCAACCATATACTTCATAAAACTTCAACAATAGCGATGAAATACGCATATCAATTCAACATCAAGATTTAAATCTTTTACCCTCACGTAGTTCTATACATGTGGTAGGAAGACTAACCAAAGCAGATGGAACTGTAGTGCAGAATACAAAATTAGTTAATAACGGTATTTGTCATCTTTTCGAGGAAATCCGCTACGAGATAAACGCAATAGAAATCGATAGATGTAAGAACGTTGGTTTGACTAGCGTCATGAAAGGTTGGGCATCGCTCAATCCAAATCAGAGTTTGATTATCGAGAACGCGGGTTGGATCAATGTGGCAAAAACACAGCAAATAACCAACGATGCTGGTTATTTCGATGTTTTCATACCTCTCAATATGATTCTCGGTTTTGCTGAAGACTATTGTAAAATCATCGTTAATGTAAAGCATGAGCTTATTCTCACGAGATTGCAGCTCGAGTTGCAGATCAAGATGTTTTTGAAGAATTCAAGATCGATCTTTTGAAAATCGAGTGGCTCATGCCCTACGTACAGCTCTCTAATAAGTACAGGATTCGACAGCTTCGTAGTATTGAAAAAAATAAACCAATTACGATAAGTTTTCGGTCGTGGGAGTTGTACGAATATCCCGTACTACCGACTTCTTCTAGACATGAATGGACTGTGAAAACTTCTAATCAGCTGGAAAAGCCTCGATTTGTCATACTAGGATTTCAGACAAATCGAAAGGGGATGAGAACAGTCAATGCTAGTCAGTTCGATCACTGCAACGTCAGCAACTTAAAACTATTTCTCATTTCGCAATATTATCCGTATGGAAACATGAATTTAGATGTTGCGAAGAATCAATATGCAATTCTGTACGACATATATGCAAAATTCCAACACGTATACTATGGAAAAGATGCTGAGCCAATGCTTAAAAAATCCGATTACATCAACCACGTTCCGATCATCGTTATCGATTGCTCGAAACAAAACGATTTACTGAAAAAAGCTCCTGTAGACGTACGTCTAGAATTCGATGCTAAGCAGAATTTTCCTGATGGCACCACCGCTTACTGCTTAATTATACACAATCGGATTGTCGAGTACAACACCGTAAATGGCGATGTCAAGAAACTCATCTAAAGTGGGGGTAGGTGATATAAGAAAGCGTCAAAGCGAAGCGGAGCTCATTCTTGCTCGAAATGGAGTACGCAGTGGATATGCAAGGATTCAAGAAGCCGGGTCAAGACTTCGTCTTGAAAGAGTTGGTTGTAATTCCGATCCACGACAATACCGATCCTATAGTGCTTCTCTTCAAAGCGCCATTTCCTTGGAAAAAATTATCTAACAAGTACAGACGTTGTTGAGTAAACACTATGTTGGTTCTGGCGCACCCGGGTGCGGGGTGGGGGTGCGCCAGAACCAACATAGCTTATCTACTCATCCACATGATGATAAAATAATGCATATATATTAAGCAACACTCGAGCCCGCTCTGCAGGTGTGTATCACTCAGGGCGTAAAATTCTATTTCGCGCCCTACATACAAAAATATATAATCGTTTTATACAAAATGAATTTATACTGATATATATATATGGGTCATTTTTGATTTTTTAAAAAGTGGTGTGCACGGATTTCGTCGATTGAGCTGAACTTCTGGTACGTTACAATATTACTAAAATTAAGAAGGTAGCCAAAATTTGGGCTCCTAATTCGAAATGGAACTCGGGAAATCGCACTGTGAATTTTAAAAATTTTTTGCCTTTTGCATTTTTCTCGTCTTGGCTTCTACTTTTTAACCGTACAATATAAAATGTCGTACCTGTGCTAACGCGCTTCTCACACTCACAAATGTAAAAAAAAATTCCTTTACTAATATAGCCGATTTCGATGATATTAAAACTCCTCCAACTTTGCGAATTTTTGATATATCGACTGCCAAACTAAGCTCAGGGCGACGCTTTGAATTTGGCTGAAAATTAAAAAAAACACGATTTTAGCGATATTAAAATAGCTGAAACTTTTCTCTTTCTACAGATAATGATACGAAACTTTCAGAAGATTTAGTTCAAGTTATGTACAACAAAATCCATATGGTCCAGTTTCTACTTTTTGATAGATTTAAAAAGATATAGATCGTTGTTTTACGCATTTTTTATTAATTTTTCGTGTTTTTTTACACATAAATGACACTGTTTCTTAACTATTGGTTGAAATTCAATAGCTGCTAATATATCAATCATAATATATAAAAATAGATATAGAAACATCCAAATTAAGAGGCTCGAACTGTGTAAAAGCACTCAAGAACCAAATCTAAAGAAATTAATCTACACAGCCTCTAACAAGTGGCTTTAAGAATAAGCAGTAATACTGTTCTTATAATTTTCTTCAGGTTTAATCAATATTTGAATGCAATAATTGTATAATATCTATTATAAAATAAGAATAAATAATTATAAATCAACAACTCGTTTTATGTAATAAACTATCGAAATTACAATATTTAGAGTGAGTGAATATAAAAATAAATAACAATTAAGAGTGTATGTAATTTCTGTAACAAATTTTATTTTTTTTGTAAATAATATAGTACAAGTTTAACACATACTTCAGTTCATTGCATCAATATAATTACAGATTAGGTTTAGTGCAATAATTGAATATTCACTCAGAGCAATGACGTTTTGTATAAAAATAAAACATCTTTCATCAAAATACAGCCACGTAGTTTGTATATAAATATGGAAAGAATATTTATTTATTTAACTGAATGTTGGATGAATTCATTAAAATCTTACAAGCAAATATGCTATAAAGGATTCATTAATGAAAAGATAATATAATCACTATTTTATGTTTGGCAAACAGAGAACATAAATTAAATTTGTTCCTATATTTGTTGACAATGTATATCATTGTTACTGCAAAATGTTAAAAAATGCAATGTTTGACATGTGACTAGAATCTATGTATAAAAGGGAAAAATCTTAGATGTAATGAAGTCCTAAGTGAAATATATAAAAATATTTTTACACAAACAATATTAATAAAAATTGCAAAACCATTAGAAAATTTTTTACTTATATATAAAAGCTTAAATATTATGAATGGTATTTTTGACAGTTTTAAAAGATGTGATTTAAACTTGATTACAGCTATAGACAGAAATATATATATAATATTTAAGCATATAGAAAAGTTCTAATTATAAACTTTTCAGCATCAATGACAAAACTATTACAAAAAATAGTGCTACAATACTTTCATATAATACAGACAAGTGTTTTGCTTATTTTGATGTCCTTATATCATTTTGTCAGCATAAATAGCAAGTTTATCTTCTTTGTTGAAGTAATATCAGCTAGTCAATTTCAATGCACATAGTTCATGTTAGCAGCACTTCTATTTTTGATTAACTTCACTTCGACTATTAAGCAATCATTGAATGAAGTATCCACACATTTGCAAAGATAAACATTTTTGTGTTTTATGGGAATCAATGATGATAGAAACCACTGAAAATTTTTACAATTCATTTAGCTATATTTAGGAATCCAGTCCTCTGTGTTTTCGTTTCATGCGAGCATAAGGACCTATTTCTGGATCCATCACAAAATCATATAAAACTGAAACCCAAGAATTATGATGTGGTAATTCATCATAAAATTCTGCAGCAATTTTCTTCACCTGGAAAATGTTTTCAATATAAATAATATCAAGACATATTTCATTAATGAATGTTAATTAAAATATATAACTACTTGAGGAAGTCTGGAACCTGGCACTGCAGGGAAATCATGATGTTCATTGTGATAACCAACATTAAATGTTATGAAATTTAAAGGGCCGTAATAACTGTATGTTTCATATCCCTTTTTATACATGTAGTGCTCAGATATAAAATGTCCTGCAACTGGATGCAGACCCATTGCCATCACAGCTCCACAAATGAAATAGACCAAAACTTTACCACCTAATAACAATGCATTCAATTTATTGAATAGTTAAAAATCGATTATGAATTCAATTTCAAACGATGAGAAAAAGTCTTACCAAACAAATACCATACTATTGCATCAAAAATAAGTTGTATTACTAAATTGATGTATTCTAATGTTGTTGGAGGTTTAGGATAGGTGATTAGTGGTCGAAAAGAATAAAAGAATGGTTGCAATAAGACCCAACATAATTTACCAAATGTTGTACAAAATAGTTTAGCTTCTACTAATGTGGGTAGATCTGTATCTAATATTTCATCCCCTTGATACTAAAATACGTTTCCTATTTTTAATTTTCTTATTAAAATAAAAATATTAACTTATATAATTATTTTTGAATTGTCATACCCTATGATGTTCTAGGTGATATTTTTTAAAACTAATTGAAATTGGAATCCCTATTGGTAAATTAGCAAAAAAACCAAAAAGTTTATTTGCCATTGGTCGTGCATGTCCAAAGGCAAGGTTATGAGAAATTTCATGAACAGCTGTAAATAAGAATAGTTTCATAAACAAATTTGATTAAATTTTAAAAACATAAATTTTGGTTAATTTTTTAATATTCATTTTTAATCATCTGTACAATAATTATTGATTTATAATAATTTACTATGTCATTTAATGTAAATTGCTAGAATTAATCTAAATAGTAATGATTTTATATCTTTCATACCTACGTCACGTACAACTTATCAAATGACGAAGCAAGTAAGGAATATCAATAGACTCATAAAAAATCGATTCACATACCTAGCATGAGGGAATGATTAATTACTCCTCCAAAACAGTAAGCCATTAAAAAAAGCATTGGATAGCTTAAATCTTTCACAATGAATATAGAGGCAAACTGTATCAAAACCATGCCAGTTACCACCCATTTGAAGTTGGGATCGTAGCCAAATAGTTTTTTTATTTGTGGATATTTTTCTAATAAAACAAATAAAGTATTTAATAACAAAATTCAGTATCAATTATGTTATGCAGTACAGTAAAAAAATACCGTGAATAAAAAAAATGAAGTTGCTTGTTTACTCACGTAAAATGATTTTTCGTCGACTGGCATGCGGTTCTTCGGTATATGTCCACTCAAAATCATTTCTAGAAACATGCTGACCCATTTTCGGCAACTTTTCGCACTACTTCATGTATAAAAACTTTCTAAATATTTAACCAGATTTGCGCACCGGCAAACGAGGCATTCACACCCAAGATAAGACAGACAGCGTGATGTATGTACGACCTTACTAGGGGACAGCTTGAGTTGAAGTACCTACCTATTTTCAAGTTCAAGCACAGAGTTATAAAAAGACAGAAATAATTGTGAGATAGCTGCTACTGCAGTATTTAATCCGGAGACTGAAACTGCTGATAATAGATTCCATCGGGTTGGTTGATGACTACCTTATACCATACCCATAGTCGTCCGCTGAACTGTTCAGTGCTTACCGTGCTTACTGCTTACTCTTTCGTCTTTCGACTTTCGTTCGTCAGTCACTAGTCAGTGGTCTGTGGTTACTGCGGCTTCGGCTTATTCGGCTATGAATAGTGGCTGCTACAATAAGTAGAAGTATATTAACTCGCGTTGCATTTTTGACTAAAAAAATACTGAAAAACTGCGTTTTGTTAGCAGCGTTTGGAAAGCTATGTGGTTTGTCCATGCAATTTTTCGTTTTTTTAGAAAAAAATCGAAAAGTTTTAGCTATCAGTTTCGCAGTAAAGTGGCTTGCATTCACGCTGGAGATGGTTGAAAAGTGCGTAAACATGATGAAACATTGCAAAATTTCTGCGCATCACATACATCTGTTGAGTTTTAACATAAATTATAATTATTAACGATAAATAAATAATTTTGTTTAAAAGGGTATGAGCACTAAGTGTGCAAGCGAATAATGTGTGCGCATGCGCAAGGGACATAGGGATTTTCTCTTACAACTAATTTTCATTCTAGAAAAATTCAAATACCTAATATCATTCAAGCAGCGAATCAGAGCATATATAAACAGTTGTTAGTTAAGGAGGTTCTCCTTATACGTATAGGAAGTCAAGTACAGAATTTACTAGATTTGACCAGTGCAGTCGGTATATACAGGTATATATTCTGCATGTATAAACTATAGGCAAATGAGATTTATATATGAAATATCAACTCCCTCTTATTTCACAGTTACCCTATGGTACTTTAGAAAATTGCTAAAAATTAAAAAAAATCTCTATTATTATAAAAAAAAAATCGAAAAGCTGTCATCATCAATTAATTTATAATCGGAAAAAAGAGAATCTTTCCCATAAGACTACGTGTTAAAAAAGCAATAACAAAGATATTTTATTCTTGGTTTTGGGGTACCCTAGCCTTGCGAAATTTTAACTGGAGCTTCTTCAATCATTTACCTTGCTACATAAAAATTTGTAAGTCAATGACATCATTAATTCAATTATCGAGAGAACTCCCTTAAATCATTAAATGTTGTTATGCTGTTACTTGAACCGGAGCTACTCGAGCTTGCAGATATTGGATAATCGCAATAAGAAAAATATTAGTGCACATAAGTATATTTAACTGCACCTTATACCCATATGCTCTTCGTCAGTACCGCACATGCGCAATACAATTGGCGCAGAATTTGAATTGCCGTTTTATTGTTCTAAACAGATGGGAGAAATAAAAAGACAAAACTGGTTTTTTATTAATTTACGTTTAGACGAAATAATAAGTCACATTGAAGAAAAGTAAAGAAAGTATATTGGAGAGCAAACTATTTATCGTACAATAACTTCAAGTATAGATTCGCAATTGGATAATAATTTTATGTTTAAAAATTAGTGGTTTATTTGATTGAAAAAGCTGGCATTGCAAAAGCATTTACTTGTGGTTTTACTATTTGTATTAAATATTTTTACGGTCACTTCGTACGAATGGTCAAATAAATCTCTATAGTTCTTAAATATAAAAACATTAATCATATTTTTCCCTTCACCATTCTTTTTCTACAATGTCGTTTATTGTTTCATGTTAACACATATTAACAAAAAAATATTTTTATCTTTATTTCTTCAATTAGTCCTACATATACATATACCTATATTATTTGAGCAGAAAAATATCTTTCAAGCGTTCAAACTCTTCTAACTTCTATATCTATGTAGATTATATATACTAGATTTAAGTACTGGGACTACTGGGTTGAGTGGATTATGGATAGATGGATAGTTGGATACTCGTTTTAGTTTTACTCAAATCTACCAGAGGCGCCAGTAGTCACTTAACTGAACGAATTAGTCTATAAAGCTACAGGCTCACAGCAGCCAGCCCAGCAGAGTAGCACAAGCACATGGAGATGAATACTAATTCGAAAACCCATAACTTTTCGTGATTGTTCATTTTCGTCTAAGCACACAAATCAACAAACGTGCAAAAATGGTAGACGAATCAACAAGGAAAACACTAAGTAGTATTCCGCTCCTAAAGACAAAAGCGGGACCTAGGGACTCCGATTTATGGAGTCAAAGGTTGAAGGAAGAGTATCTGTCACTAATAAAAGTGAGTAAGAAAGCTTTCAAATAAGATCACCATATGGTATTATTTTGCAACACCTGAGCTTGTTTATATTTGTTAAATGATAAAACTATGCTTCAATTTCATTCTATTTAATTAAAATTTCGTTAAAACAATTGATAAATGCTATACTGTGTTGACAGTGCTTTGATTACAAAAATATTGATATTAAATTAAAAAGCACTGCAAGTAGAGAAATTCAATATAAAATAAAGTTGTATAATTATAAAAGGTCATTTATGTTATATTGTTCTTTGATGTACTTAAGATTATTAAGAACTATTGTTAAATATAAAAATTTTTAAAATTTTTCTTTTTACAGTATGTAGAAAATAATAAAAAAGCAGATAATGACTGGTTTCGTTTACAATCTAATGAACAAGGCACGAAATGGTTTGGAAAGTGTTGGTATATTCATAATCTTTTAAAGTATGAATTTGATATTGAATTTGATGTGAGTAAATACTATGAATATTACTGAACATTTTTTGACTTTATTATGGTATATTGAATGAAATATTCTTTTTAGATTCCAATAACTTATCCAACAACTGCACCTGAAATTGCATTGCCAGAACTTGATGGGAAAACTGCCAAGATGTATAGAGGTGGTAAAATTTGTTTAACAGATCATTTTAAGCCTTTGTGGGCAAGAAATGTTCCTAAATTTGGTATTGGCCATGCAATGGCACTTGGAGTAAGTATTTTTACCATTAAATATTTGAGGAAAACATAAGTTTAAACTTTAGAAATTTATGATTATATAAAAACTCATGTTGTATCATATAATTTTATAGAATCTTTTAAAATGAAATATTTATACTGCTTAAAAGTTAAATTTTTAATACAGATCTTACTATAAAAAATACTAGTTCAAACTTTTTTAATTAACTATATTGATACCATGAATTTGAGTATTCCATGAATATTCTATAAATTTTGAGAAATATCTGAAAAATTTTCAAATTTGACATTTTAATTTTAATTTTCATTTACTTTAGTAACTTAACTTAAACTGTATTTATTTTCATTGTACAAGTCAACACATTATTTAATTGAATTCTTAATGTTACATTCATTAAAAAAATGGCATTAAATTAATTAAGTTTATTAAGGTTTAAATCTTTCTTTTGTTTTAAAATTATATCAAAATAAAAAATTTAAAAAAAGGTTTAAAATAAGATTTAATTACTTTTTTTTAGCTGGGTCCTTGGCTAGCTGTAGAAATTCCAGAACTTATTGAAAAAGGAGTTGTTAAACATAAAGATAACATAAAATCTGAATAATTGTATTATTGAGTTTTGTGACGAATCCTGTAAATAACTTATTTTTTCAACATTAAGAAAGTGCTTAGAAATCTGTATTAATAGTAAAGAAAAAATGAAAAAGATTTTATTTATAACAATGAAATAAATTATATTCAATATTTTATACATTATTTACATTTTGTTATTATAAATATCATAAAAATTACTTATCTTCATCAGTTAGTTTTACTTTGGTTTTGTTCTTAACAATTTCATCAATCCTATAAATGTCTTTTAACGAAATTTCTCCTGACCCTCGTTGAATAGGTTTTGGTTGTGATTCATGGGGCTTCCAACCTACCATGTAAATTATTTGAAATGTAGCTGGAACATACCTACTTCCATCTTCTTTCTTTATTTTACCATAAAGTTGGTCATAAATTGCAGAAGCAGCCAGTAAAGTATCTCTGTTCAAATGTAATTTTCTATTTTTTGCTGCATTGCTTTCTCCCATACCTTTAATGTTAACAATTAGTATATAAAATAAATATTAATTTCTAGCTTACTAATATAATTTTGTTAGAAAATACCTTTTAAATCCCACATGAGTTCAAACATAGATGGATATCCAATCACAATCTCATCAGTATCTATTGTTAACATTGAAAATCCTGCTCTTGTTAATAAACTGCCAATATCTTTTATTTCTGTGAATGGTGATATATGTGGTGCTATTCCTCCATCTCTTTCCAACTCTGCTAGTTGCAAAGAGCCACTATGGAGAAAAAATAATATTTTATTAGACACTTTTTAATTGTATTTTAAGGATAAAGTTTTAATTAAAACTTATCAGTTTAAATACTAACCGTAATTCATAAAGTGTATCACCTCCAAATATAGCAGCCATAAATACACCATCTTTTCTAAGGCTCCTCATTATGCAATTAAAACATCCAGGTAAGTCATTTACCCAATGTAAACTCAAGCAACTTACAATAAAGTCTAAGCTATTAGGTTCTAATGAAAAGTCTTCTTCATCAAGGATTTTTCTTTCAACTTTAATTCCTTCAGTGGTTTCAGCTTGTTCTAGCCAGCTTGGACTCAAGTCTGCCAAAATTAGTTCTTCAACCGATTCTTTCAAAATATGTTTTGAAATATGACCTCGACCACATCCTAAGTCTAAAGCTTTGTTAAATTTCCTTTTGACATCAAATATTCTGTCAGAAAGTCTATAACCTACTTCATCTTTAATATAATCATAGACATTTACATCAGGTGCATTTGCAGCACGTTCTCTTTGCAGCACTTTTGAATTTCTATCAAAAACGTGCATAACACTATTAGGAGGTAAAGCGAACACTGCTTTTGAAATTGAAATCTGTCTTGTAACTGTTTTGAAAAATGTTTTTTTTTTATAATAAACGAAAATTTCTGAAAAAAAGATTTTAGGTTAGATTTTGTCAAAATTTATGATTATTAATTTGGACTTACGTTGTAGTAGCTGTTGATTAAGTTTAAATATCATGGTTACAATATTAGCTTAGAATTCATAAATTTACAAATAAAAGTATGTTAAAATATGTTTTTTTTTACAAATTTTGATTTATTTACAAGAATATTGCATTTGTATACCGATCAGTGTTATTATTGGTAGTTTAAATATTGCAGTACGCCCTCTGGATTCAGTCATTTGTCAACACGCGTCGCGTCGTAATTGTTAGAAATTATATCTATAATAATCTACACTATACAGTATATACGACTATGGCTCTACACACGAAAAAAGGAACAGAACACAACTTACACAACACACAAGTTTAGCATTGGTTACTACATCTATATATATATGATGAAAAGGAACAACAGCGTAGCCAAAAGCGGCTCCAGAGGAGAGGGAAATTTAAAATAATCAAAAAAACGCGAAAAAAAATAGTAAGAAAAAATTCTTTTTACGCGTTGATAATTTCAACAAAATTAAAAGCAACAAAGTTACTATGCCAGAATTAATTATTTGTAATTATTTTTTGGCTTAATTGAATTTCAATAATCAAGGGATGTTACTCGATAATACTTCGAAATTGGACATATTTTGTCTTAGATAGAGTAAAATAGCATTCAATAAATTAATAAAATAATTAAACTTTATTTTAAAAGTGAAATTTACAATGATTAACGTAAAAAAAGTGATTTATAAAAGTAATTATTTCACAGCCGATCTGCATTACCCCGTGCGCAGCAGCGCGTCGTTTTTATAGTCGGCTCTCGCGAGTTCATCTGTTTACGTGTTAACCGTATTACCTATTCT
>UELV01165845.1:0-14074 GCA_900490015.1 Megastigmus stigmatizans | reverse complement strand
GCCGTTACCAGTTTCCCTATAGTTCACCCCTTCGTACTCAATTCGCACGAAAGGCCCTCCTAGTGAGGCTCGGCTCAGCGCGCCGAGGGAACTGAGCGTTCTCTGCTCGTGCAGTCACACTTATTTCCTTGCCTCGGCCGAGTCGCACATGCGCGATCGAGCGCTTGACCGAAACGAGGACCGCCTTGCGTGTGTGCTATCTGTGCACACGCGAGGAGTGGGGGTAACCCGCAGCTCACTCGCCTCTCGCTCTTCAAGCCGGACGGAGCGCGCGTATATATAGATATACCGCGCTTCCTTACAATCAGCCTCGCCGCGCGCGAGTAATTCTATTCTACCGCGCGTTTAATAAAACTAAGTAGCTACGCAACGTACCTCCATTACAAAGCCTTGACAGGAACCTAGGGGTTTCCATACTTTTTTCCCACCCTGTATATATATATACTCTATATACTATATATAATAATATATGGAAGTAAATTTACCGAACGTATAAAATTGGAGTTACAGGAAAATAAACTATAATTTTCATGAGAAAAACAACCTTTGAGAGGTAATTTTCTGCAGATACGCAATAGTATTATAAAAAAAACGTTTATTCATTTTGTCAAGGAATTTTTACTATACTTATACATTTTTTAATGTCTTTCAAATCGGCTACAATTAATATTATAGCGAAATATTACTGACGAGTGTAAATAACCCAAAGCTGCTTCTGTTGAACGAAAATAAATAAAAATGTTATTTTGGTATTATTATACTTAATCCCTATTATTTGACCAGCTTATTTAAATTGGTACCGAAACTTTATTACCAAAACAATTAAAATTAGTAATTTTATTAAAAAATTGTATAATTCTATAACTGTCTGTCTTTACTCCTTTATCTCTATTGATTTATCTACAGATTATATTAAGGGCTTTTGTAAATAGTATAAATATTCTCTTTATTTCTCCTGGTCCGCTTTCCTGTCTTAGCTTCAATCTATATATCCAATCAACCCTTCTCGTTGTATTTCGTTTGGTAAATTTAATAATTTCTTTTCGATAAATTCAATAATTTGCTTCTGTTACATTTCCTTTGATAAATTTAATAATTTCTTTCTGTTATATTTCCTTTGGTAAATTCAATAATTTTTTTTTGGATAAATGTAATAATTTCTTTTTGATAAATTCAATAATTTCTTTCTGTTATATTTGCTTTGGTAAATTTAATAAATTCTTTTGGATAAATATAATAATTTCTTATTGATAAGTTCAATAATTTATTTCTGTTATATTTCCTTTGATAAATTTAATAATTTCTTTTTAGCTGAATTTAATAATTGCTTTCGGATAAATTTAATAATTCCTTTTTGACAAATTCAATAATTTCTTTCCTTTATACTTTCTTTTATAGATATCTTATTAGCACCTCGGCTAAGTACGCACTCAAGGCTCGAGCCCCACTGGGTACCCTGGTGAAAAAATACTGGGATGCTGGAAAAACTCAACTCGACTCAATGGCTCGGTATTGGGATGGCCTGCCCCTGCTCCATCGAGTCCAGCCGTAGCTTTTCTGCACTAGAAAGAGAGTAGTTCTTCCACTATTCTAAACTCTCCGTTTTTCTCTCTCCAGGCCCCAATCCCTTACATTGCACTTCATTTTCTTGGTGGTTCGGTTTAGCTATATAAGTAGTTATGGACCCACTATGGCCCGTCACAATAAACTTGACCTTGACGCCAAGCCTGCTGCGTGACGGGCCATAGTAAGTCCATTAACCTCGATATTCGATCTCGTACGTGTCTCTTGACTATGTCACTTGATTTCAAAGTGCCAAGGCCACTCAGGCTCTAGATCCCAGTTCTCCTCTTCCTCTAACATGCTCACTTAAATACTTAACTTAACACAAAAGTCACTTAATTTAACACAAAAGTCGCCTATACACTGCTAAATTAAAATATTAATGGCGATAGTAAAATAAACGTCTCCAGTATCTTTCCTCTTTGTGTAAACCGTTTGTTCTTATCACGCACCACTTTGTTAATCCTTGGTATAATAGGGCGTACAATGGCGGCTGGCCAACTGTCAATCTGAGGTGCTCCATGCATATATCATACCACACTAAACTATCACTATACTGAACGTTTGCTTTTAAAGTTTCTTCATCGTACACGTCAATTTGATAGAGTCGCCAATAATCTGGCCACAATAACACTTGCATTAACGAGCACTTATTCGCCACTGTTACCGGATAGGGCCGCCTTCTACGCACCTCAATTGCTTCTGAAACCACAGGTGGAACAAACAGAATGCCCGCCGATTCCCTCGGCTCTACCTGTAATACTTCAGTTAGTTCTCCCTCGCTTGAGAGGTCTAGCTCCGGAAGCATCCCGACCGAAAGCTAAGCAACGACTGATCCACCAAGACTTAATAAAAGAAGAAGAAAGAAACCAGCTCAAATGTAATTATCAGCGTTTTTAATAAAGAGAGAAAGGGAGAAAGGTCAGCATTTCTAACAAGAAGAAAGAGTTACACTTGCGAGAGAGAGAGAGAGAGAGAGAGAGAGAGAGAGAGAGAGAGAGAGAGAGAGAGAGAGAGCACGAAGCTCTCTAGTAAACACACCAGTGTATGCAAGGTGATCGACGAAGTCGGTCCGGACGCTTTTCTGTGATCAGTGGCCTCTCGCGTTATATATAATTGAATATAATATTATAACACGAATTACAAATTATGTAAAAAGGAAAATTGTTTAAACAATAAAAAGGAATTTTTCAACGATTATTTTAACATTTTTAACTTTTTTCAAAAATTATTATATTTTTATTTAACTTTCAACTTTTTTTCAAAAAAAAATTATTTTATTCAAATTTTTAGCTTTTATTAAAAAAAATTATTTTTTTTTAGATTTTTTTTTTGAAAAATTTTTTTTTTAGATTTTCACCTTTTTTCAAGAAAATTAATTGTTTTAGATTTTCAACTTTTGTTGAAAAAAAAGGCTGGGAAAATCCAGCCGGCTGCAGCAGTGGCTGCTGGGTAACTACACTGCAGAAGACTTTGTAACGTGAGTAGGGGCGGACAATGCCATCCAGCGAAGGAGGGAAAAATGATCTACGCTGATGAACTAGCAGAAGAGAGCCACGAGGTGAATCAGCAAATGAAACACATGCCAGGCCCATACCTGCCAGAGGAGTTGGCATCAGACGGAAAGGTAATAGAAAACCTCAACGCCACAGCTCCGTGGCCGAATCCTGCGACGGTGAGCACGCACGCCACCGACGAAGACGGCAGCGAGAGTGAAGAAACGTCAAGAAGACAGGACTGACTAACGTTGACGGCCACAGATGACACACCGTTCCAAGTCCCGCCAGACTTCTCGCTGTATCTGGCAGACATCATGTCGAGGGTACAAACCCTAACACAGAAGGTGGAAGATATGTCTCGCGCACCACCTGCGTCGAGCACGAGGGTGGAACCGGAAAGGACGAGACAAGTCGTTCCAGGAAACCTTTACGTGCCATTATGACCAGATGCCGAGCCAAATCGATGACACAAGCTCACCAAGAACGGGATTCGAGAGCAAACGCCTCCAGTCGAATCAACACAAAGTGATCAGCCGGGGCAGCGAGTACCTAGTCCCGGTAGAGGCTTAGAGGACATAAACAGGAGGAATACGGACTCAAGCAGATATCCAGCTGAGCCAAACCCCTCGCAAAGACGACCCAGCCCCAGCAGACGTGCGAACGACACTCGTCACTGGGGCGGGAATGGCAACTCACAATGGAGCCGAGCCTCTGGAACGCCCAGAGACATCGGCGGTATCGTAAGGAAATGGCAAGTTCAATTCTCTGGCGAGAAAAGCCAGAGTGTAGACATATTCCTCAGCCGAGTGGAGAACTGCCGCGCCTCGGCAAACGTGTCTGATGAGGAAATGCTCGCAGCGCTAGCAGAGCTACTCTCCGGTACAGCGGCCACTTGGTACCTGAACGAGAGGGACAAGTGGACTAGATGAGAGGATTTCACTATGGCAGCTCAACGTTGATACGGCACAAGCCAACGATATCAACAACATCTGGCGGCAGAAGCCAACGCCAGGACGCAAGGACCAGATGAACCCGTGAGAGACTACCTCACGTGTCTAATCGGCATAATGCGGAAGCTTTAGCCGATACCGGACCAGACGGCACAGCTCGATTTTCTGTACAGAAACATGCTCCCGCAGCTACAACGGCAAATGAAGAGGAGAGAATGCGACTCGGTAGAAACGCTTCTCATGCCGGCTGCGGACGCAGAGCAGACTATCGAGAGCGAAAAAGCCTTCAGGATGCCGCCTAAGGCAGAAACAACGTTGTGCCCGGAAATAGCGTACAAGAATAGAGCAATCCCAGCCAACGCCGACGCCAAAGTGGCATGACTCCAGCGATTGCTATGGAACCGGATTGGATCCAGCAGATTTCGAAATTAACGGATGCCAAACTGCAAGCGGCTCTCCAAAAAGGCCGGAACACCTCGGAGTCAGATCCGGCAAAGGCAGCAGAAAACCGGGACAGAAGAAAACACTCACCCAACACGGAAGAGCGAAACAGCAGAGAGCGAGGGCAAGAAAGCGATGAAAGAAAGGGCAAAGAACGCCCAACGTTCGACTCCAAGGAACCGCTATGCTATCACGGCTGTGGCAGGCTGGGCTTCATGAAAAAGTACTGTTCGGACTGTTCGGGAAACGGGACGCGGGGTGCGTAGAGGAGGTCTCTACGGCACCACCCACACCCAAGCCCCACCATCTGCCGAGCCGGGACCTAGAAGGGCCCCGGAAGAAGAGCAAGAGCATATCTAGAAGGATACAGCCTCAACGCTCCCGGTAGAAGCTCCCACAAGGAATGAAAAAGGGCCAAAATATCGTCCTGAAGACGAAACCCGATGGTGGCTCCAGGTGAAAATCGGAGACTACCGGCTTAGAGCGCTCTACGACCGAGAAGTCTCGAGCACAGTCAAGGGTCCAGTAGGTCTCCAGATCGCAGCCAGTCTAGAAAGACGCCTTCTCCAGACAGAAGTGGGAGAGGTTAAACTGGCAGACGGAAGGAGGAGTCCATTATGCAGTCACGTACTCTCACATTTAACGCTAGAAGGTTTGACGAAGGAGGCAAGAGTAGCGATCCTTCCCGGCCTCAATGAACAATGCTACGTTGGAGTGAACTTCATCGGAGCATTCCGAGCCGTGTTGGATCCAAACACCAACCAGATAATCCTAAAAGAGACCGGAGCCTACGCCCCACTAGAAGTGGCCACCATAAGAAGTGGCATGGCTGCACTGGCATCATAAGGAGTAGCAGATGTATCCGAGGAGCAATTGGCACAGCTGAAAGCACTGTTGCACGAGATATTACCGAACAATTGGAGCACCTTTCGGCTATACTCACCTAGCCGAACATGACATAGATGTCGGCACGGCGAAACAGAAGTACGAGGGGTATTCAAAAAGTAAGTTTCCCTAGTTTGGCGTTTCTTTCAGACGCCACCTAGCGGACTTAAGCTGACCATAGTTTCAGTTTAGGTTCCACCGATAAGAGCGGAATTGGTTTTGGTAGCCAAGAATACTTTTTTCAGCAGTACGAGCTCGACAATCATGGAGCTACCAATGCAAAGCGGGTCCGATTGTGAATTACGTGCGGTTATCCGTTTTTTAACTGCAAAAGGGTTAAACGGCAATGTCAAAAAAACACAAACCTTACTTCAGAAATACAAATGGGAAGTTAAAAGAAAGTTTGGGTGGCCAGCACTTCGCTTCAAATGACGAAATCGGAAAAGTCGTTAAATCGTGGATCCAAAAACAGGGCACGCCATTTTTTAAGGAAGGTTTATTTAAGCTTACAAACAGATACAAAAAATGTATTAAAGTCCAAGGCGACTACGTAGAAAAATAGTTTAAGAGTAAAAGAATAAAGTCAAATTATTTTTATAGCCTAAAACTAGTGTTTTATTTTTTTCCCAACACAGGGAAACTTACTTTTTGAGTACCCCTCGTATTATCCAGTTTCGACGAAGGTGGAGGAGGAAATGCATCAGCAAATCGCCGATATGCTAGCCAAGGACATAATAGAAACCTCATCTAGCAGCTAGTCAAGTCCAATAGTGATGGTGAAGAAGGAACATGGCAGATACCGGTTCTGCATTGATTTTCGGAAAGTCAATACAGTTACAAAACGGGTCGCCTATCCTCAACCTCACATGGACCATATCCAGAGAAAGCTACGTCGAGCACTATCCATCTCCACACTAGATCTAAGTGCGGCATACCACCAGATAAAATTGACGGACAGTCAAGCTCCATCACAGCCTTCGCGGTGCCTGGTATGGGTCTATACCAACTCAAGAGAATGTCGTTTGGACTTTGTAACGCAGGAGCGTCGTTCCAGAGAGTCGTCGGCCAGCTCATGTGCCCGAGCATGAAAGAAGAGGAAAAAGCGAAAGTGAGTTTTCCGCGTTATTAATAATAATGTTTAAATATTTTCTTCCATTTTGCTTGTATAATTTTATTTCAACTTCGTTTATTTTTCTCGTTATTTTACAGTTACAGATAAACGTTTTCGTGAGTTGTAACGTTCTAGGATAACAAATTAAAGTTATGCATTAGTTTTTTAAGTTGTTTAAGGTACGTTGTGACTGGCTGTTCTTTCCAGATTATTACTTTTATTAAGTGCTTAAAGTTGTATACTATATATGTTTAGCCTGAAGAGGAGGATATATGTTCTTACATCCTCGAAACGTCGTTAATAAAGAATTTTAAATGTTAAAAACAATTTACGTTCCATGATGATCGATCAAGCCTTTCACCAATTATTAAACAAAGAAGAGGAACCCCACGCGCAGCTTCCCCAACTGAGGAGGCTCCGCACCTCCACGACTCGAGCGAAAAACTCCGCCCCTGCTCCAGCTGAGAAGCCCCCAGCCGCTAAGGAGGGGGGCGCCGAGCAGCGGCTCAACCCACTCGAGCGTGGCTGGCAGCGCGTGGAGGCCGCGCTCATCGAAGCCCGGTACAGGCACTGGGAGGCCACCAAGCTCGACGGCGAGGCATTCGCAACCCTCGACAGCTTCGTGAAAAATTTCTCAAGTGGCGAAGAGAGGGCTTGCCGGTGGGTCTCCCTGGTGAAGAAATCCGTAACTATGTTCGGAAGTGCCAGATCTGCCAGCAGTGCAAGGTATGGGCAGGCGAATCGTGGAGAAACCGTGGCAGGTGGTGGCGGGAGATATTATAGGACCATTACCGAGGAGTGTCAGAAGATTCGAATACATCCTCGTTCTGCTTACGCTGCTCGAGCGCACGTGGCAGCGCGTAGAGGCCGCGCTCATCCTAGCCCGGAATACACACCGGAAGGCCACCCGGCTGAAAGACGAAGCCTACACGGCCCTCGAGGAGTTCGTCAGGAATTTTTCAAGTTGCGAGGAGAGGGCCGGCCGGTGGGTTTCTCTGGCTAAAAAACACCGGGAGAACCTGGCCGATGTGGCCCAATATAAGGCGAGACAGGCTGAAGAGGCAGTACGCCGCTAGGAGGCGGCCAGGAAGCTCCGAGAGGCGCAGAAGGAAAGGGAAGAGAGAGAGAGAGATTGATTGATTGATTGAAACTTTATTAAGACTACGGGGTACAACCCCATACAGCCTTGAATTTAAATACATCGTAATATAATATAATTGTAGTATAATATAATATAATTGGTGAACAACGAAGTTTAGGTAAGAGTAATTAACGACTTAACAGTACAAAAATATAAGAAAAATATAAAAATATAGTACGCTGGTCCTGTGACCCATACATCAAACGCTCAACAACATATTCAACACTGTATCATTCGGCAGCGGGTTTAAGATAAGGTTTACGTCTAGTGAAACTCTCAGACGCCACTGTGAGACCTCGTCAGAGGTTAATTTCGTACGCATCAAGTGTTTAAAGCACTGGAGAAACTTAAGGTTAAACGGTATTTGGGGATCTCTAAGAGTATTAATCAATTTCGACGCAGTTATGAAGAACGATCGCTCAAGTGATCTAGTACGGGGCACAGCATAATCTAACGGCTCAGGAATAAATTGAGGTGAAATGCGACGGAACGGAATATCAGTCCGTAGTATAAAAAGATTAAATAAGTACTCAGGTTCTCCTGATGACAGTACTGTAAAGGCCAGTGTAGCCAATAACAGTAGACGCCTATTCTCAACAGTGAGCCATCCCAACGATAACCGATATGGTGTAACAGGTGTCTGCCAAGGAATGTAACCATGAACAAAACGCACACAGGTATTAAGAAGCCGATGTAACTTAAGATTCTGCTCCTGCGTCAAATCATTGAAAACAGCACTGGCATAATCAAAGTGCGGAAAAATTAAAGCTTCAACTAAACGTTTTTTGAGACTACGAGAGAGCGCATGACGATGAAAACGTAAAGAGTAGAGTGCTCCATGAACTCGACCACAAATCCGACTAACCTTTTTATCCCAATCTAAAGTCCTAGAGAGTTGACATCCAAGATCAGTAACATCACTGAAATACTCCACGGATACGCCATCTAAGACCAAGTTAGGAAGAGTACCAAAATTAATGCCGGAAATATATGGTCGACTGCCCAACACGATAAGTTTAGTTTTACCCGCATTTAGATTGATTTTATTGCTCTGGGCCCATGAAAAAACATTCCTTGCATCAGCATTGAGTTTTAGGATATAATCAGCTAGCTCAGATGGATGACAGTGCAGATAAATGCGTGTATCATCTGCGTAAATGCCATGTTTTGTATAAACAAGTACGTCAGGCAGGTCATTAATAAAAATGGCAAATAGTAAAGGGCCAAGTACACTCCCCTGTGGGACACCAGTGAAAATATCGATGGAATCTGATAATGACCCATCCTCACCAATAACTGCCTGAGTACGACCTGATAAATAACTCGCAAACCATTTGATGACTCTGTTAGAGCAGTTAAGCTTACGAAGTTTGACTAGAAGCAGCTTGTGAGAGACCGTATCAAACGCCTTTGAAAAATCAAATAGAACTAAGGCAGTGACCATATGTGCATCAATTGCAAGACGTACATCTTCCGTAAAACCCAGTAGTGCTGTTTGCGTTGAATGACGCGGTCTAAAGCCTGACTGTCTGTTATCAAGCAATTTATATTTTAATAAGTAATTCAGTAGCTGGTCATGAATAACTCGTTCAAAAAGTTTGGATAACTCAGATAAAAGTGCAATTGGGCGAGTATCAGACGGAGAGCTTGGCGGGTGTATCTTTGAAAGAGGTAAAACAGAAGCACTCTTCCAGATTTCAGGAAACTTACCCTGTTCTACGGATTTATTAAAAAGTTCGATCAAATAAGGCCGAAGTACTGGATAGGATAATTTGAGCATGTGCGTGGATAAAGAGTCAGGTCCAGTACAGTTTTTGGTTGCTTTACTGAAGGCAAAATCTATTTCCTGTCCAGTAATAGGTGAAAATTCAAATAAACTTGGTAATGAATTAAGCAAAGGGCGATTTAAGATTTCTGAGACATCAGATGTTTGAAGTGGCGGAAACCTGCGCGAAACAGCAGCAAAATGCACATTTAAAGCATCTAGCGAGAAATACTTTAGCGGCGATGGCGCCTTGGGCACTGCTACGCCAATATTTCTGAGCTGGGCCCACAGAGATTTGGAATCTGTAGAGGAGTCTAATAAAGAAGAAAAGTAATTATTCTTCGCTCTGTCAATGCTATTACTTACGCGAGCGCGTAAATTGATGAAAAGCTGTTTATCCAAAGCTCTCCCAGTGACCCGAGCTCTACGATAGGCCGAATTTTTGGCTGAAATCAGTTGACGAATATCAATAGATATCGATGGCTTTTGGTTAGCGCGCAAGAGGATCGATGTCCGTCGCGTAAACGAATCGACGATATAGAGAGAAAGAATATTGTCTGCTATTATCAGCTTATGTATGTAAGCGAGCGAGAAAACAAGTAAGATAATTTAAGAAAATATAAGAAAAAATTTTGATATTGCGATCGCGAGCACGTACTGTTACATTGCACTGTAAGTCGCGACTGCGGTTCTCGATTAATATGTGAGGTTAGTATTTGAGGTTATTTTATATTATGTATATATATAATAAGTATGATGAATTAGCAAATTAAGTATGAAATCCTGTATGTTGTAATATACATTCTAATCAAAAGTCTCTTATTTAGAAGTATTCGTACATTGATTTTTAAAGACAAAATATATATATCTACAGAAAAACATAAAATTTCTTCATATCTTTTTTTGAATAATTGGATTATATTTGTAATATATTTTCAGAACTATAAGAAGTTTTATTTGCTAAATGATACTTAATAACAGATCAAGAAAATATTGATTATTGCCGAAAGTATATCACAAATATAATTAAATGATTCAAAGAAAGATACGAATAAATTTCGTATTTTGTATTTAAAAATCAATATACGAGAATAAGTAATACTTCTGAATACGAGTCTTTTGATTAGAAAGTATATTATAATATAGAATAATTCATTAAGAAATATTACTTATGTCGACTGTACTCTACTATAAACTGACAAAGATTTTTCTATTGGTCTTACAGTCTAATCAATATTAATGGGCAATCAAATTGCCCTTGTTTATAATCACTGTGATTATAAACAAGTGATTATAAACAAGGGCAAACTGATTTATGCGCGTTTCTGGAGCACCCCCATCCCGGGTCCGGGTGCGCCAGAACCGACCAAGTGTTTCTGGCACACCCTGCTGCGGATGAGCCAGAATCGCTACTCCACTCTCCTCCCCCGCAGAGCTAGAAGAGACAGTGCGCCAGAACCGGCCTAGTGTTTCTAGCTCACCGTGTTGCACTATTTCTCTCTCTTCTCCTTCCCCGCAGAGCCAGAAGAGACAGTGCGCCAGAACCGGCATATTGCTTCTAGTTCACCGTGTTGCAAATGAGCTAGAAGCGCTATCTCTCTCTCCCCCCTCTCCCGCTGAGCTAGAAGAGACTGCGTGCCAAAATCGGCCTAGTGCTTCTGGCTCGCCCTGCTGCGGATGAGCCAGAAGCGTCTCCCCTCCGCCGAGCTGTAAGAAGCAGCGAGGCATTTAGCGCGAGCGGCTCAGTCAGGCCGCTCGCTGCCGAGCGGCCCGGCTTTTTGCGGCTACCCGCTGACTCAATACAGGATTGTTGCTAGCTGAAAAGAAAAAAACATATTACATAAAACATATTACATAAAACATATTACATAAAATATATATATACATTGAATTGTTTGAATATACGTTTAATTAATTGTGGCCCTGAGAAGGGCCGATGTTAGTCTTGAAAAAGACTGATTAATTATAATTTAATCGCCGCTTCACTTTGTTCAACACTTGAATACTCTGGACGATGCGCGGTCGCAGACGTCGAAGCAGTGGTGGTGATGGCAGAGGCTCGCATTCGGCCAACAGTTGTCGAATGCGCGCTCTCTCCCTAACAGCCCATTCCAAGTCTGGACGATCCATTTTCGATGCGGGAACTGCTTACAATGAAGAAGCCGGCCGAGCATTGTGCTTTTTATGCGGTGTGGCGGAGTTACACCGAAACTTAGCTTCCCTCTCTATCTCTCTCTTGAGCATTGTGCTTTTTATGCGGTGTGGTGGAGTTACACCGAAACTTAGCTTCCCTCTCTATCTCTCTCTTGTTTACCACGAGTTAATTAATTGGGCGCTGGCGTAAGAGTGGGGCAGTTGCGCTAGTAAGAAGTTGGCGATACTGCGCCACCGCTCCCCCTCTCTATCTCTCTCTCTTGTGCTCATCACAAGTGGATGTCGCTGGTGTCAGAGTGGGCATCCGAACACTCATTCAAACCTTATATTTTATTTAAAAAGAACATATTGTTCTACGTTAAATGTATTTGTGGCCCTGAAAAGGGTCGATTGTCTTTAGCCCTGAAAAGGACTGATTATTCAAAGAGCCTCCGCCTGGCGTGAAACTCTTTTTCCCCGCTCCGCACTCTTTTAACGCCACGGCTCATGCGCCGTGGGGCCTCGTCATCATCGGAGGATATTAAAATAATCTCCAGTGAATCGTCGATGATGACGAGGTCCGGCGAAGAGTGCAGAGATGGGGGCGAAAGGATTTCAGCCAAAGGCGAGGCGAAGGCGATCGAGGTGGCGATGGGGATCTCGGCTGCTGAGGCGACGGAGCAGGTGGTGACATCGGTGAGTACGATGGCGTTGGTGGCGATGGGGGTTGAGCTTCTACCAACCGATCGAATGGTTGTGGCTGCATCAGGACAAGAATCTCCGCGTGAAGCTCGGCTAGAAGCGGTGCAAACTCCCGTCGCATCAGCTCAATGAAATCTAATAGAGGCTGTAAGCCATCTATTAACTTCACCAACTGTGGCGTCCAGTTTTCGATGATCCTCATCCTCGAAAAGTAATGAGCTAACTCGCAAAAGTTATGCAATTTATACATATTACGGGAGCTACGCCGACGCTTCCGCGCGCGTAGCGCCGCCGCGGACGCGTGGTGGGATAGTGGCACTGGCGTGCGTGGGGCGAAAGCGATACTGGCGTTCATACGCTGCCATCCTACGAGGTCCGCGCTTATGTGATTAGTATGGGCGCACAGCCTCGCGGAACTCATTCGGCTTCGGCTCGCAGAGAAGGCCGGGTTCCCTGGAGGAATCCGGCTGCTTTGCGCAGCATTGAATGCCGTCTCGGCTCGCGGAGCTGACCTTGGGTAACATAGATTTACTCTATGATTATCCGGCCGCTTCGCGTAGTCTCGAATGCCATCGCTTTATAAGCGACTATAGCTCTCGAAGCTGGCCTTGGGTAACTAAGGAGAATTTTTTCTCTTTTGCTTATCCGGCCGATTCATATAGCTTCGAAAGCCGTCGCTTTATAAGCGACTATATACTATAAGATAATCAGTTCTTTTGAGGACTATAAACGTAGAGTTCAAACTAGCGAAGCTGGCCTTGGGTAACATAGATTTACTCTTTGATTATCCGGCCGCTTCGCATAGTCTCGATAGCCGTCGCGTTATAAGCGGCTATATAATCAATCCTTTTGAGGACTAAAAAAAATATATAATGTGGAACATTGTATATTCAATATCTTTTTAAAATGTATATGTATATGCTTTCCCCTCCCCAATCGCTGAGAGCTCTATCATTGGTGCGGACAAGCTCCGTCTCCAGTTTATATTTTACACGCTTCTCCAACGTAGAGAGTGTTGCGGGCCAGCACCATCTCTCTACGAGGTCCGCGCTCATCACGTTTGTATGGGCGCGAGAATATGGAAGCTTATTCCGTTCATCATAAAATATGTATATGTGCTAGCATCGATCGCGGAGAGCGCTATCATTGGTGCGGGCTAGCTCCGTCTGTACGAGCATGCTTTCCCTCGCCGCAATCGTGAAGAGCGTTACCATTGGTGCGGGCTAGCTCCGTTCGTTCGGACATGCTTTCCCTCTCCGCGATCGCGAAGAGCGCTACCATTGGTGCGGGCTAGCTCCGTCTGTACTATCAAGGATGTGCTCTAATTGATTGGAGCGGAGCTATTGTCGGGAACGGTATATATGATCACCGCGCGTTAGATGCGATCATTCCTGCTCGAGATGGAGCTAGAGCAGCAGCAGTAACAGCAGCACCAACCCCCAAGGAGGACTAAACGGCGATCGGCGGAGCAACGGAAGAAACGGAACAAGTGGCGCACAGTGGGCAAAACTAGCTTTTTTTTTCAAAATCGTAGAACTTGCGATAGAAACATGCTAATACAATGAATTTTTTTGCAACTTCAAGATTAAGGATTGCAGAATATAGGAAAACTATAGAGTAGGATTTATTATAACCGTATAACCTCGAAAAAATGGTGTTAAAGTGTCAATTTTTGGATAAAACTTGTGTACTTGATTGCAGTACACGACTTAAAGCTACGTAGTAAATGTTTTGAGTCATTTTTCATAGATTAGGGACCGCTGAATCAGAGAACACAATTTATATTCACTAAACACATAACCTCAAATCTTAGTTATGCACTAATGATCATTAATTACATTTTTTCATATTTAATGGATTACAATACATAAGTGTACTAAAATT
>UELV01165835.1:0-26397 GCA_900490015.1 Megastigmus stigmatizans | reverse complement strand
AGCGAGGTAGGGGGATACGAGCGGAGACGGGGCCTCGCGATCGACTCGAGCTCGGCGATGTTTTTGTTTTGATTTTCATTGTCGTTCGGACGTTCGACTGGGTTTACGCGCTAGAACCACGAGGCCGCTATCTAAAACACTCACAACGACACGAGGAGGTTACGCACATGCGAAGACCGCACAATAAACGGCGTCGTGTTTGGCCAACCGACCCGAAGGTAGCAAGGTAGCTCCTTGCGCCTTGCTCATTCGTGCCCAGTTGCACATGTTATACACATCAGTAGCTCGCACCTCACAAAGTTCGAATTAATATTTTGAAACAATAAATTGAGTTTTTGTTGCCTTAAGGCTTTTCTCAAAGATCCAGAGTTATTATTTTTTATTACCTCTATAATATATTGATCGAAATAAATAGGAGAAAGTTGCTTTGCCCCTGAAGCATTTGCTCTCCGCAGACAAAACGTAACAAAATCGTTACGATCTGCTGCGTTAAGATCTGCTCTTGGTTACCAGATAAGCGCCCCGACTAACATTATTGTAGCCGAGTCCAAAATCACATTTCTTTTAGAACGTGCAAAATATTTCGGAAGCTGTTTTCTTACTAAAGCTTTGTCAAATAATAACTCTCACACAAGTACTACAATTAGAAATTTCCACAAAATCTATCAAAAAAAACATAATGTCACTAATCAAAATAAAATTCTCTCACAATGCGTAGCAGCCGCAATGAAAAATCTGTTAATAATCGCTAAATATCAAAACTTCACTATGTACTGTCACAATTATAAAACAGTAACTACCGCTATACCTTTTGACTCTCAGCTCGGAAATAGTCTAGCAAAATCACAAAATGCTAATTCAATTTTTAAGGAATTTATAGAGAAAAGTAAGGCGCTCTGCATATATACCGATGGCAGCAAATTACAAGATGGTAATTATACAGGCTCAGCATGCGTAGGTCCTGAACTAAATATATTCTTTAAAAAAGCAGTCGACATCAATGCATCGATATATACAGCGGAATGCCTCGCTTTAAGCGATGCATTCGATATTGCGTTAGAAAACGAACATCGAAATGTCTATATAATGTCAGACTCGCTAAGTGCGCTTGAATCTCTACATTCTGCAAATATAAATGTAAAAACGAATGCCTATATATTAGATATCAAAAATAAATACAATATTTTCAACCTAAAAAAGCCTGATACAAATAGTATTCAACTATTTTGGATCCCATCGGACAAGGGTATAGAAGGTAACGAACTAGCTGATTCGCTGGCAAAATCAGACACTCTTTCGACAAATATCAACTATGTCACGACAGTTCCTTACACAGATCTCTTCGAATCATATAAAAAAAAGTGCTTGTAACACCACCAATATGAAAATTAAAGATAAAAGCTTAACTACTGGTAAAACTTATTTCCAACGTTATTTTTGCAGCAAAAAGAAACCATGGTTCTATAGAAAGAATTTTAATAGAGATGTTATAGTCACCATCAACCGCAGCAGAGCAGATCACTACAACTTAGCAGCCTCTCTTAGTCGTATAAACATAATAAATTCGGCAACCTGTAAATGTAATTTCGAAAGCGAAGATCTTAACCATGTTATTTGGCAATGTAAACTCTACAACCATCAACGACTAAAGCTAATCAAATCACTGCGCAAACTTAACCTTACCTTACCTTTAAATATAGAAATGTTCATTGCTGAACCTAATGTAAAAGCATTCCACTGTATTTTCACATTTCTTAAAGAATGCAATATAAAAGTATAATAAGATTATTGCTATATATATATATATATATCAATGTAAATACTCTGTATATCAATGTAAATACTTGAAGCTAAAATAAACCTCATAAGGTTTAAGCAGCTAAATAAAAAAAAAAAAAAAACCCTAAATTAATAATGAAAACCAGCTCTTTAGAAAATAAAGGAGATAAAGTTTTAGGCTTGAGATCGTTAAATGATGTCGATAAATTAACTTTTAATATAAATCCAAATAAGATTTCTTAAGAATTGTTAAATGGCTTGAGATAACTGACTAAGAGATAATATCTATCGATTATAATGACTATTTTTGACCCACTAGGCTTTTTAACTCTATTAACTATACAATCTAAAATTCTTATGCATGAAATACGGATAAGTAATATTAACTGGGACAAATATTTGTGTGATACTGAATTTTTAAAATGGAAAGATGGATTACGCCAATTAAATAATATAAAAAACGATCAAATAAATTCATGTTATCAACTTAATACGTTTCAAGCAACACCATCTGAGCTTCATGTACTTTGTGATGCAAGCTAGAAAGCTTATTCAGCTTATGGGCACTTTTATATACCTAGGAATTGTGATTAAAAGTGATTACTATTCCTCGGGTAGAATTACAAGCTGCTGTGCTTGCAACAAAAGTAGCCGAAATTATAGCAAAAGAACACAAATTCACAATTTCTTAAAGAATATTTTGGTCTGATTAAAAAATAGTTTTGCAGTGGCTTAGAAAAGATCCACGCGATTTTAAAGTATTTGTTGCCAACAGATTGAACGAAATTCATGAATTATCTAATGTAGATAAATGAAAGTGGGTACCAACTCGATAAAATCCAGCCGATGACGATACCAGACCTTCACCTAAATGCTTTAAATATTGAAAATAGATGGTTTTCAGCACTAAACTTTTTAAAAGAATCGGAAGATTGTTGGCCTCTTGAATTTAGAAATTAAGCACGACGATAAAAAAACGAATATCGAGAAAAATTAAAAACTTTAAGCTGTAACACTCTGCCAGCCTCGCCTTTTATTGATATATCACGCTTTTCTTCCTTATGACTATTATATGCGACAGTAGCTAGAGTTTTAGAAGCTATTGACACTTTAAAAAAAGATATTCTACATTTTTAGAGAATAAGTTTTAAGTAAAAAGGAACTAAATATATAAAATTAAGTCACTCATATACAATATAGCCGATTTCAGCATTGAATTTCGCGCACTGATGGATGCCTTAAAAACTTTAAAAATAATGATTTTTACGCAACTCCAATAATTCTCGATGCGAAAGAGACCTTAACAAAGCTTATAATTAAACACTTTCACGTAAAAATCTATCATGGCAGTCATGAAACCGTAATCCACGAATTACGACTAAAAGACTCGATTCTGGGACTGCAAAAATCTTTGTGTTCAACAGTAAATAGTTGTAGTATATAATGGATACGTCGCGAATTATTCTCCAGCGAATCCAAAAATGGCAGATTTACCCACCGCAAAATTAACATTTTAAAAAGATCCATTTACTCACTGTGGTCTTGATTATTTTGGTCCGATGAATGTAAAAATAGGTAGCAGCCGATAAAAGTCTAATTCGTTGTATTTGCGAGTGTGCTCTTAACGTTTTACAAGGTGTTGTTAAGTTGAAAAATTCTCAAAAATCACGATTAAAAAAATATAAAAAATTTTGCGCAAGCTCGTAACTAAAAAGAATAGAACAGCAGCTGCAGCAGGCTGGCGTAGTAAGAAACGTACTATTATCAGGAAGCAGAGGTTTTCTGCCACTACTATTAGCACCTATTTTAGGAACATTATTTTCAAAAATATTTGCACCTACCCAGTCGGAGTAACAAAAGCATGGAGCACGCGCGTAAAATGATCATTGTGCCTGAGGATGCTCACCAGTAGGGTGGTTTTCAGTATTTGAATGCTACTAATCATCAGCAGCAGCAGCGAGAAAACATTCGCAATGATCAGAAGGTTTTAGATATCGAGCATAGTGTACAAACGAATGGCGATACTCTTTCACGACTCGATACTGAAATGCATGATATTTTACACTCTAAGAGCGAGGAAAGAGAAAAGGCTCAGAAATATCTACAGATTTTACGTACATATCTTCATTTTAAAAAAGTAGAACGCGAAGATGTTATAAACGAGTTGGATCAGAAAATTGAGGAAGCGGCATTGACACCAATTTCCGAAAAGACAATACTCGATACTCTGCCCAAAACGTATAAGAGAAAAGGAATTTTATTGTTGAAACACTGGAAAACTGTAGATACTCACCGTTTGAAATGGGATAATTCAGGAACTGTCACACTGGATGGCAAAGTAATACCACATTATTGTAGAACTTGTAAACGATATCCTGAGAAATAAAAAAAGTAATGTAGAAGTGACGGGTAGAGACAAATTGCTAAATTCATTGCAGGAACCGAGACACCTATGAACTTGGTCGGTAATGAAACAGTGCTGAAACTCATATAAGGATTAAGGCCAGTTGAACGACGGGCCGCAAAGAGAAAAAGCTCAACAAATATAAGTACTTTGGGTGAAGCATTATACACACCGCTGTCGCCACTGAGAGCTCGACGCAAGGGGGTAAATCATACGCAAACAAAGTGGTTAAAGTTAATGAAATAGAAGAGAACATGTACGAAAAAAGATATTACGAGACTTCGGACAATGTCGGCTATGCAGGTGCACGTCATTTGATCAAAATTAATCAGAAAGAGAAGAAACGTGTATATAATTGGTGAAGTAATCAAGATGCTTATACATTACACCGACCTCTTCATCGAAGATTTCCGCGATTATATTATATTACAATGTTACAAATATTGACGATTGTTGGGAAATGGACTTGTGCGACATGCAGCCTCTCAAAACTTATAATAATGATTATTGTTACATTCTAGTTGTCATAGACGTGCTCAGTAAGTATGCTTGGCTTGAAATGTTGCGTGATAAAAGTGCTCGCAGCGTCGCAAGTGCATTCGAAAAGATATTAAAAAGATCAAATGGTCGCGTACCTATAATGGTGCAAACGGATAAAGGAAAAGAATTTATAGGATCACAGTTTCAAGATTTTCTTAAGAAACATGAAATACAGTTTCGTGTAGCTCGAAATCCCTATATAAAGCAGCAATAGTAGAGCGTTTAAATCGTACACTTAAAGAACGTATGTACAGATATTTCAGTCATAAAAATACTCATAAATATATAGATGTACTAGAAAATATCGTTAAAGCCTACAATCATACTCTGTACAGAGGTACAAAAATGATACCTGCCAAAGTGAACGTTTACAATGCGGCTACTGCTCGGGAAATTTTGAGGAATCGGTCTCTGAATCAGCGCCGACGAAGTCGACCTCATATATATGAGCTTGGTTCTTACGTGGGGATCAGTCGCACAAAAGGCATCTTTGCAAAAGGTTATGAGAAAAACTATAGTGAGGAGATATTCAAAGTTTCTCGGGTTTCAAAACGGCAAAATTTGTACACATACGAATTAACCGATTTAGCGGGTGAGAAAATAGATGGATTTTTTTATCCTGAAGAATTAGTGCAAGTCGGCCATAAATGCGTAACAGAGAATTCTGAATTTAAAATTGAATGTGTAATTAAGACCAAGGGGCGTGGAAATAAGAAAGAGGTCTTAGTAAAGTAGTACGGTTATCCTGAAAAGTTTAACTCTTGGATTAAGGCAGACAAGATTACATCGATCTGAACGTCAATATGGATGATGATGATTTTTATCTGGTGCTACTTAGTAACAGTAGTATGTTATACTATCCAGATAATGCAACAAGTTGTTTTACCACGCATTTATCTCACGAAATCAGATTACAGGGAAGCTGGAGTGTTGGATTAACTTAAATTCAAATTCCATTCTCGATGCTGCAGATACAAGAACATGAGAGTACTTTTTATATATTCAATGGGTACTATAGTGGATAGACCAACACCACAGGATCCAGTAGATCTTAACGACACTACGTATTATGACTGTTCTTTCCCCTCTGGAGTGTATGAAAATATTACAGATTTAGCTCATGTCATAAATTATACTAATGAGTTTAATAAGCATTTATAGATTGGTCCGTCGAAGAAGAAAAAAGGTTTTTACACCATCCGTAGAGTGTGCGAGTACCTGAATCCTCATTACGTACATTTTAATGAGAAAATCACACGAATATTCGGTTTCGAGAAAGAGGCCTACAGACTTACAAATAGTATCTCGTTAAATCCGCCACGCAGTCAAGAGTCCAAAGGTTTTACGGTCACTGGTGACAGACCTGCCTCTCTGGCACGGGCTATAACCGATCGGCTCTACATATATACAGATATATGTCTACCCTATACAGTGGGTGACACACAAGCAGCACTTCTTCGTATAGTTTGTTTCGACAGTACAAAATACAGATTAGGACCCACTATGGTAAAACCGTTCTCACCAATCAATTACATATCTCTATTGAATAATACACTGCAGAATGTTATTATAGATATAAGAGATCAGCATGGAAAATATATACCATTTGAGTACGGAAGGTTGACTGTTACACTTCACTTTAAACGTATTCACTAGGAAAAAAAAATTACCAAAGATTACGTGGTTCATTACGCAGCTTATTACACTGATCAGATTGGCGGCGGTGGAGTGAGTTTTCTGGATCTGCTTATCAGCGCGGACATGGTATAAGCAGTTTTCTCAGTGGTCTTTTTTGTAAAGTACTACTTTATGTTACCAGTGGGGTAAAAGCAGTTGGTAAAAAGGCTATTAGAACGGGTGTACATGTGTTGGATGACATTGGTAAAAGCGGCACTATTTTTAAGCAGGCTGTACGCAGACGAGCGCGAGAGTCGGGAGAAAATCTGAAAAGGAAAGCAGTGAAGAAAATTTCAGAAATAATGAAAGGATCGGGATATAAACGAGGTAGTAAAAAACGAAAGCGTCAGTCCGTCAAGAACCGCTCAGTAGTGCACAGTCGAAAACAGCATAAGAAGAAGAGGCGTACAAACGTTGTAAGTAAGCGAGGGCGTAAAAGGAATAGAAGCAAGAAAAAACAATCTTTACGTAGTGTAACTGATATTTTTGGACCTAAATAATAATAATAATGGCTTTTATACACTCTAATTCGTGCGGATGCATGAAATCCGAATTAGATTTATTCACATTACTACCACCGCAGTCATATTTAGAGAGCTCTCAATTCGTTCATTATAAACCTGTATCTTCTCTAAGCGACGATGGCCCGTTAGAGTTCGTAGTATCCGGAGGCGAGGAGTATCTAGATCTTGCGCATACTATGCTCAGTCTAAAAATACAAATTTTACCAAATGTTGCGACCGACGCTGTGGAAAACGGTAAAGTGGCCTACGTCAACAACTTTCTACACTCGTTATTTAATCTGGTCGATGTGTTTTTCAATCAGAAAATTGTCTCACCACCTAATAATGCCTATCAGTATAGAGCATATATCGAGACTTTACTCAATTACTCGGCCGATACTATGGCTTCCCACTTGACAAGTTCGCTCTGGTACCAGGATACCGCGGGCAACATGGAATCTCTACCTGATGTTCCCCACACCGACGCTAAGGGCAATATAGGATTATTAAATAGACAATATTTTACAATAGGAGGAAAAACTGTTGATCTTGTTGGATATTTACATTGCGATGTATTTAATCAGAAAAAATTTTTACTCAACGGTGTCGAGCTGCGACTGCGTTTAGTTCGAAGTAAGGATGCCTTTTGTTTAATGGACAGTGCTGATAAGGATAAATTTACTGTGCACATCAAAGAAGCATAATTAATTATTCGCCGTGTACGAGTGAGTCTAAGTATCATTTTAGCCCATGCCAATGCTATGACAAAAGCTAGAGCTAAATATCCAATCAGTCGCATAGAAGTAAAATCATTTACTATTCATAGCGGTATTCATCGTGATACTCTGGATAATGTTATACTTGGACAATTACCTAAAAGAATTATAATTGGTTTTGTCGATAATAAAGCGTTCAATGGTAATCGCAAATATAATCCATTCAATTTTCAGCATTACTACATAAATCATCTCTCGCTTTACGTGGACGGTGTGCAGGGACCCAGTAAACCAATTCATCCCAAATTTGACGGTCAAAACCCAACGTTTGTCGAGGCTTACCATACCCTATTTTCAGGCTGTGGTATACATTTTCTCAATGAGTCTATTAACATCCCACATTCAGACTATAACCGAGGATATTGTCTTTTTGCATTCGATTTGACGCCCGATCTAGCTGCTAATTCGGCTATGCATTGGAATCTCGTAAAACATGGTAGTATACATATAGAAGTGAAATTTGATCAGGCTCTCACATCAACTATAAACTGTATACTTTATGCTGAGTACGATAACGTTCTCGAAATCGATTCAAGTCGACAAATCATAACCAACTTTAACGCATAAGTGATGGGGCGAGCATACAAAAAGAGGCTGCCGAGTGCACAATGCTGTCAGTATTAGTTGAAACACTTTCAAGAGTAGTCTCAATCATGGATTATGTAATAGATATTCATTGCTTAAGAGACTGAAATAACCATTTTTCCCGAAAGAAATTGCTATAGTTAGTTTAACGAGAAAAAGATCTCTTGGACACTGGATTATTAAATCACCGCACGAATTTGATGAACTGCCCGAGTAAATAAAACACAGTAATCAGTATACCTCTCATTTTGTACACGGTCTACAGTGGATAGAAGGAGATATTACAGTTGAACAAGTACAACTGCAACTACGAGAAATAGCTAAAAGAGCATCGAGAATCTACGCACGTGGGGCAGATAAAGTAAAACATCTAGAATCTGTCATGGGGCGAGAAATTGTGAACCTGGAGACAATATATTCACCAAGTTTTGACGAATTGAGGAGAAAATACAAAAGTATATTCACATGTATATCACATAGTTCACGGTTTGGTATTAAACGGAGTGTGTGTAGTTTAAATTAAGCATACTTATTACGTCGGTGGTTGCGTGCGCTACTTAAACAGATCTCACGTAGCGCAAGTATTAAATCAGAAGAATTTACGGAAAGCGAGAGTAATAGACTTTATAAAGATCTGGAAAAACAAAAACATACGAGTAAGCAAACCTCTTTGGAAGAGTTGATTAGAAGAAGAATCACAAGCTGTAAATACGATTTTGGGGTCGACGAGATAGATTCTAAAACCGACGACGACGACGAGAGTGACGAAAAATATGTACTAGAGAAAAATGAACACTCATCAAATCATGAGGGCAGTCATAAGTATAAAAGCTAAAGCAAGTCGGAGTGTATGCGGCAGATCGAATCTCAACCTTACTAGCGCGACCAGCTGCCATAACCGCAAATATCGATGATCACACAAAAAGAGGCTCACATTAGATTGCTATATATATTGATAAAAATGGCCATGGAACATATTTCGATATCTATAGACTCCCCCCAGCATCATCACATCATCGCGATCGTCTCAGAAGAAACTGCGTGCGCTACGAGTGGAACCGAAAGACAATGCAGAGCCTAGATTCACAAGTTTGCGGTCAATATTGCATTATGTTTCTTCATCATATGTGCAGGAATCGTAATTTATGCTCGTTTTGTAGCAAGTTTTCTAGAGATTCGAGAAAAAACGATAATCTGATGAAAAAGTTTTATTCAAAGATTGTAAAAAATAAGAGTAAACGCGTAAATACATTTGCTAGTGAACGTTCACTGGGATCTGGTTCATGCAATCAATCATGTGTGTTAAATATTTTATACTTATTAAATTTGTATGCTATGTTTTCAAAATTTATGTAACAAAAAAAAATGAATCAATAAATCTCAGTTGAAAATGTGTATTTTGTAAACTTAATCTGTGAAATGTAATACGTCTAGAAATTCCAAGTAACTGTACAAAGAAATATTCATACAAAGGCTTATGTGTTTTGTTATGTTTAAATATTTTTGTTTCATAAGTTAAGTCGTCATAGTTAAAAACACTTCCCACCACGACTATTACGTAACCCATTCTGAATGGTGGGGGTTAGAGCTTTGCATTCTATATAAACCGCTTGCGCAGCGCACAACAATCTCAGTTCTCTGTTAAAAAGTATCCGAGCAGTATCGCTGTGTGCATAGAAAATTTTTTGTTTTGAAATGGCTGAATAAGTAGTTGAAAAACGCGACGGTTGTGCGCCTCATAGAGACACCAGGCTCCCTAACTTATTGCTGAGTTCGACCTACGCATTGAACAAGTCAAATTCGAAGAGAGTGACTGTTGGGCTAACATACGATAAGGGAGAATTTCGACCTATAGTCAAGCTGGCAACTTCAAGACTCGTGTCATTCGTGAAATTTGAAAAAAACACCTGGGATCAGCTCAGAGACCACTTTGATGCCATCAATAGCTATTTCCAAGATTCATACAGATTTTAACATGAATATGGTCATCCTAATTTCCTTCCGCTTACGTATATTTCTGTAGATCCGCGAGACTAAGAAGTTTTAACTCCTAATCATTTTCTCCTAGGCTCGTCGTCAGGTCAAATAAACTTAAAACGGTATCATGATCAAACAACTTTCCCAAGAAAAATGTGGCAAAGCATAAAGTTATGCAGACTCTTTTTGGTACCGATGATTAAGAGAATTCCTACAGTAATTACGTAAAAGAAACCGTTTGAAATAGTTGAGCATTTAAAAGAAAACGATATTGTTTTGATTCTAGATGAGAATATAGAGCGTAATCAATGGAGAAAAGTCATAATCGCCCGTACATTATTTGAAGTGTGTGAAAACTCTCGCCGTACCGGTTAATGATACGTTGCGTAAACCGCGCGCGGCGATTAAGGTGGATTGTCCGCGAACGCAAGTTCCTCTCCGGAAGCAATCGTCAATGAGAATGAATCTATCGGTCGATAAAGGAGGACCCGTAGCACTGAACAAAAAGCTCGAGTCCGGCCGATCGGCTACAGAGGCCTTTATCGCGTTTGTCACTTATTCTTTTTCTTTAAATGTTTTGAGTTAGCTAAGTGAATTACAAAAAAAAAAAAAAAAAAAAAAAAAAAACGGAACCGCAAGAACATGTTTGCATTTTGTTCATTCTAAAAAGAACTATCGAATTGTAAAGACCGAAATAAATAGATAAAAAAAACTTATAATTAGTATTTATTTGTTATAAACCTTATAAACGAAACAACGGGTTCTATTTTTTATCTAAAGATCATTTGCTACAGTTACAATGAATCCGTGATACGGGTAAGTACTTGTCTTGCTAGTAAAGAAAATTTCACAAACCTTATAGCGTCACTCAACAAGAATCAAATATTCATTGAGTATAACGTGAAAATAAATTTCACTTGAAAGATCCTAGAATTGATTTCATTTTTTTTAAATGAGGTGTAAGATTTCACGCCGAACATCAAAAACGTGAAGCGACTATTAATTTTAAATCCTAAAATAACTTTTCAAATCGAAGTATAAAATTTATTCTATGATCTATCAAATGTATTTTTCCGTCAATTAATTAAGGTGAGATATTGTAACACAATCCCTCTGAAATGTCGTATTATATTTTTTATTAGGGATTAGACATTTTAAAACAGAATATTATTTTTGAAACTTTTAATATAAAAGTTTGTACATAATCCATTACCAAAAAAATTTTTTATGAAAAAAGTTCAGAATCTATTATTATTTCTATTTCTAAAAAGAATTATACATGTAATTGAATAGTAAATTAGCAAACATATGTTTCATACAAAGTATACTAATAAAAGCTTTTGACCCAGTTCTGTATGCAAACAATACAACATACAAACGTAAATTATACATTATCAAATCTTAGAATTCGTTCAAAGTAAGTGAACTTACATAAATAACGGGAGATCTCAAAAGGTTCAAATAAACAACTATATTATGTGACTAGACAAATTTAATTACTCCTAATGAAATCATGGGGAGAATTAAATGAACATTAAAAGTATAACTAAAATACCATTAAAACGTAATGTGCACGAAAATTTGATTGGACCCATTTGTATTTTATAGTTCATAATTATTATCACAGAATTAAAAATATATATTTTAAATTTCTTATACAAGTACTAGGTATACAATACAGTAAAATAAGTATACAGGATTTATACCATGTCGTAAATGAGCGATTCTATAGAACTTAAAATTCTTGCGTATCAGCTACTAGTTTTAATTTAATATAGTCATTATAGTATTAAACATTAAAATACTATGTTAAGTTGTATGTGTCATTTTTAATCAGTACGTGTCAAACGAATTTTTCTCCACTACCTTCTATTCGTTGACTTAACACTAATAGCACTTAATTTTATCATATTGCAACAATTTCTTTTGATTTAAAATATACACACATAAAAAATACATTAGTTTTAACGCTTTATGTATGAATATTTGTAGCTTTTATTTCAATGATGTAACCATCGATTTTACTTGGTTTAAAAACTCTAAGCAGTTCTACCTAAAATCAGTTCAATTGAGATGTAATTAAGGTCAAATTCAAATGAACTTATAAATAAATTTCCAGCTACAATGCAGCTAAATTTATTTGACAGAGTATAAAAAATCTCATATTATTAATAATTAAGGTAGCCCTTGCATTAAACTATTTCGAATGTATTGTTTATCACTAATTATTCTATAAATCTTTTTGTGAATGTTTTTAAAAATTTAATTAGAGAATTTAATTTTTTAATATAATTACAAAATTTATTTGTCCGGAATAAATCACTCCTCCTTTTATTCATTTTCCTATCTACATTTCTTTAATCAATAAATGATAAAATATATCATCCCATATGTTCATATAATCAAGTGTTTATTTTACCAAAATATTTAATTTCAGAACCGCGCTAATATGATGGCAAATTTAACGAATATTTCGATATATTATCTTCTGTTTATTACAATTAACAAAAAGTATTGTGAGACTTACTGAATTAATATGAAAAAGTGACAGTTAGTATTAAAAATATTCTTGGAAATGAAGTCGCGGATACCGAAAATTAAATAAAACCTTTGTTACAATAATAATACATATAATAAAAACGCATTTTATTACATGATTTTAGTATCTTAAATGAATATGTGATAAAAACATGTTATAAAATATTTAATACAAATATGTCGTAAATCGACGGAGTAAAGGATAATGCCCATGAAAATATTTAATTTATAGTTGAATAGAAAATGTTAGTAAATTGTATAAATGTGTACAATGCAAAATCAGAAATATTTTTTAAAAAGAAAGTCTAAAAGGAAACTGACATATACTTTGTTTAAGTTAAGGCATAGTTAAGGCATATCTCAGTTTTTCTTTGGCTCATTTCGCAATAAATTCATTTATACAGCTTGTTAACGATTGTCATTCAGGAAAACATTACATACATCGTGAGCACAGTCCTTTTTAAAATAATAATATGATTTATCAATGAAACATATTTTAATCATGTTTATAAATACGTGTTTTTAACAACATATAATGGTTAAGTTACGAGTCGTATTATTATATGTACTTGAGACGACGTTTCGACGATTAGATGATTGCCTTTATCAAGTCTAATCGTCGAAACGTCGTCTTAAGGGCATCTTTTAAAATGACTCATAAATCAACCGTTATATTATTTTGAAAAACATATACTGTTTCAGGTAAGCATTTATATCATCGAATATCGCAAGGGTAGTGAAGCTTGCAAACAGTTGAACTATAACACGAACGATTTGATTGCCTCTGCCTATCCTGTTTTCGAAAAACTAAATCAAGAATATCTTTTAAATTTAGGTTTTAATTAATATACTTCGCAAATGTTTAACAATACTATTCAAAATTATTTTATTTATATACACTTTACTAAGGATGTACAAGCGATACTTGTGAGTGAAATCAGTAACTATTCGGAAAACATTAAATAATATTACTTCTACGTAAAATTGGTATATTTGGAATGGTCATACGTTGTAAGTAACGTATTCTTCACTTAATAAAACATTGACAACACTATTATTATGTTTATATCTAATAATAGATCAAGGTTAAGGAATAAAAAATTTTCAATTTTTTAAACTTCGTATTTTCTAAGTTTAATTCACAATTGTTGTCCAATTCTAAAATTTCGGAGTGCATTTTATTCTTTTTTGAAAACTGAAGCGATCCACTGATAATTAAGTTGTTGTTTAATTATTAAAATTAGTAAATTAAATTAAATCGTCATAAATTAGTTATATAGTCGCATTAGCTATATTAATTATTTATTGTGATAACAAATTTTGAAAATGAAAAAACAATTTAACTAACGATGAACTCTTAAGTGTTCAAAAACGAATAAAATAAACTCTGAAATTTTAGAATCGGACAATAATTGTGAATTAAACTTGGAAAAACGAAATTTAAAAAATTGAAATTTTTTTATTCCTTTATCTATTAATTGATATGAACATAATAATAATGTTGTTGATGTTTATTAAGTTTATTTGTTTATTACGTAAAGAATAAGTTACTTAGAATGCATGTTCATTAGAAAAATAACCACTTTTATGTAGAAGTAATATTATCTAATGTTTTTCGAATAGTTGCTGATTTGACTAGCAAACATCGCTTGTACATCCTTAAATAGAATAGTTTTTAACGTAAAAGCACTCGCTCACGCATACATGCACAGTTGGGAATACGTGGCAGCAGTGCTAAAATGATATGAAAATATTTCTAAAAGTTATTACTAATTATCTTATTTTAATACAATATTATTTCAACTGCCCCGTAAATGATATTAGTGTGTATTGTCATTTGATTTACATCTATAGCGAAAGATTCAAACTTCATTACAAAGTAACTGAATTAAACAAAAATATAATTAAATTATTTTGAGTAATAGTTCTAGTGCTTTTATGACTTATTATTTTAGTTTATTATTTGCGCAAGGACTACCTTAAAACATAGATCTTTTAATGGTTTATGTACAATAGAATTTATGTGTTTATTTTGATTAAAAAAAATAATTTACTTAACATTATGTAAATTTATAATAGATGGTACATATTTCTAATAGGTTGAGTTTAATTTAAGTTATGATATATTTTTGTTCGTTTTTTTATTAGTAAATTTTTTACAAAAACATGTGCAATATCTACATTCTGTTTACATTATCGATTATTAGTTTGTAATTTGCATAATTGAAGTTCATTGCGAAAATTTCTTTTCATATTATTTGTATTCAATTTAATAAATCTCAAAGAAATGAATAATAATTTACAATGATTTAGTTTAATTTAATATATGAAACGTTTATTGCGATAAGTAAATATGATTTGTTGATATGAAATATATTGTGATTAGTTGATAATTTGAGACTTAAAAAATTATTATACAAGGGACTTATAAAAACAAAATTTTCAACTCTTAAAATTAATAATTCTGAAAGTTGCTTTTATATAACGAGAAAAATTTCATATACACATATATTACATTACTTTAAAATAATAAATCATTGCAAATTCTTTATATGTATATTTTACAGGCTTATCAGCAGCTTTCTCCGCTTAAATACTATACTGTTTGTCTATCGGAAATCGAATAAATGACTCTCAATAAACAATTTTTTTAAATAATATAGAAAATAGAATCCATTTGCTATTCATTCATCCATAATGCACACGGAGATAATTTTTTATAAATATTATCAGACAAGTAGAGTTATGCGAGAATATATTATGAACCAGTACGATAAAAATTACGTTGGTTATTAGGTAAAAATTCTGCACAATTCACTACAATTTTTATTGTACAGAGTAAATACTATACTGATTCAAATATTATGAATCATTGTACTTATTCCATAAAAAAATTCTCTCCATGTACCGATGATTTGATATAATAAAAGATATTGTTAAAATTTTTCTTAATCTTACGTATTTAACAAACGGAGGATAAGTGAATTTGTTTGTTATTTTTGTAAATTACAACATTATTTTATTATAGCTACTTATTCAGTACTTGGTTAGTTAAACGATGTAATAGTAAAATAAGACTTTTATTTATAAATCATAAGCGGCAGCAATTAAAAAAAATTAAACCGAGTATTATGAAAAATAGTTATTTATTGAAAAGTGATGTAGCATTCCTTTGCTGCAAACTTCGATCCCATTATCGATTAATTTTCCCTTTTCAGAATTTTCAGTGCTCTGTTGTAGGAGTGTAGATAGTTGTCAGCTTGCGTGCCGTTTGGAAAATTATAAGACTCATTTTCTGACTATCAACATAGAATAATTAATAAATAAATCAATTATTTTACTTTTAATTATAATTATACAAAATTGGATTAATTAAACGTTGTTCAACCTAATTCCCTAATCATTACTATTTAAGTAATTATATCTAAAATGCTAAAATGGAAACGTATACCAACTCATCACCAAGTTCTTTATTATTATTTTGTGCAGTCACAGTTTATTAAAGTATTTTGCCGTTTCGGAAATAATAGAAAACCAAATATATTTTGTGCGTCTGCTCAGTATATCGACCAAGCGCAATAAATATAATAAAATTATTTTTAATATTGGCAGTAGAATAGTGAGGTTAGCTGATACGCAGCTCTTTTCCCGCAATAGTGAAGATTTTATTTCTTATTGCTAAAAATGAAGCACAATTTCATACCTGTACTTATGAAATGTTTTAAAGCTTAGAAAATTAACAGTAAATTAATATTAAAATATAATTTTAATAATCAGACGTAACAAAAAGTTATATAAAAGCAATGCTACTCATGTATGTGTATATTTAGTGCTTAATTATAACTACAGTTATACCCTAATGAAAAAGATCATGCAATTGATTACAAAATTAATTACATGATTTTATCTTCGACGATAATTAATAGAAATATTATTTTGTCATCAAAATAAATATCTATATCTGAATCGTAATCTGAAGTAATTATCATAAAAGTATTGCCTACTTTTAATAAATATTGCCTATCATGCTGCGTAACTTAATTTGTTATACTAAAAGGAATAAATATATACATGTTAAGAAAATAAAAGATAAATATATAGGATGAATTAACAAAATTACATTAGTTAATACAAACTCTATAGTTATGTCTGATAAAAATAGTTTCATATATGTAAATATGTATATGCGGAGAAGCAGCTGAAATAATTCAAAACATAGAATTCATTAAAAATGTTATCCTAATGTAATATCTCAAATTTACAAGAAAAATTTTAGACCTCTACGTATATATGCTAAAAATCCTATTGAAGTTTCATCTTAGGTTCACTTTATCACATCTCTATGTATTTTCCACCTTTTTTTCTCATATTGGAGTAAATAAAACAAACTTAAATAATGACATTTTGGGTGCAATTAAGTAGTATAAAGAATTGCTTATTAAATTCTAAGTTAGGTATCTTTTGTCGATCATATGAGGACCATTGGATACGTAGTGGATGATAAAACAAAAAATAAAAAATACTTATAAATATTTACAGAAATACGTATAATTATTTTTTGTTTTACCATCCACTACGTATCCAATAGTCCTCATATGATCGACAAAACATGCTTAACTTAGAGTATAAAAATGGAGGACGAGATAAATACTTCATCATTGAAACTTTATTAAATTGTTTTTTTTTTTCATTTTTGACTGGCTAGAAAGTGAATGGCGATCTGAAATCGGTAATATAGCAATGTTTATGTTGTATATATAGTTATTCAAATAGCACAGTAAGAAAAATTTGTACTTCTAAAGATCTATATTAATTATTCCAAGTTTGTGATAACTTTCTAATCAGTCCAGATTCTTCCATTCAAGAAAAATTTAATAAGTCTCTTCTGTAAAAGAACAAGCATTTCGTTATAACATGAAGTTTTACAATCTATGATAGTTATTGTAAGGTTTAAGAAATAGATTTTTTATAATCAAAAATATTTTTAAATAATATAGATAGATTTTGAGAAAAGTATTCATAAAATTAGCAAAAGAAAAAGAATATCATATTTTAAACTTTAGATTTGAATAGTTACCTAGATAATTTAGAGGCCTGATTAATCGAATATAATTAGGAAGTAAATTGAACTATTTTTTTCAAGTTACTACAATTTAAAAACTACCTACTCATGTTTGTTACGAAATACCTACTATATAACGTTATACATTTTAGAGAAATTAATGCTTACTACGTATACATAAAATATATATGCAACTTAGTTTAAATAAATTAGAAAAATTGCAATAGCTTTACAGATTTAAATATATATTTCTTGTGACTCGAAAAGTATCCCTTTTTTGGATAACAAACAAGACTACGCTGATTATTCCACGTTGTAGTTACGCAACATTAAGAATTAGGATGTTCACTTGAATGTTCTACAGAATTTCTCATATACAACAATTTTTTAAGTAATAATTCACCAAAAATTCATAAGAGTATTAAAAAAAAATGTATTCCCTGTTGAAAATAGCAACGTAAATTCCACGTACATTTACACGCGGTGAAGTGACCTTATTAAATATTCCCATACGGATAATAACATGGCAAACTGGCAAATTAACCTTTAACCTTTAGAAGACGGAGATTTGGGATTCTTAGTCTTCTTTAGAAAATGCATAAAAAGTATCTAATATGTTAAAACTATCATGGGTTAAGATTCGATAGAGTCAAAGACCCCCGTATAGGGTGCTCCTATCAGTATAGGTAAGGCTAATCTTAAATTTTTCCATTTTAAAAAAGTTCCATTGTTTTACTCATAATTGGCTAAAAAATAATAATATTATCTAATGATATAGGATAGAAATGATTTTGAATTATTGTATAAAGTTTTCAGTCAGATTTCTGAAAAATTCAAATTTTTTTTCCACCATAATAGATCCGCCATCTTGAATTTTCAAAAATTGATTTCAGATTCATTCACAATTATTTCGAAACCTATATATACATTTTTCAAATCGATTTCTAGCGAATGTAAAAAGTTTAGTCTCCAATACAGGAGTTATCCGCCATATTGGATCCGCCATCTTGGATTTTTGAAATCTAACTTTATATATTATTATACATGTTACTGGTAACGCAAAAAACACCAAAAAACCTATTTTCGTACAGAAAAGAGAAATTTTTGTTCTTCACTCGTATACGGGTTTTCCCGTCCTCTAAAGGTTAATATACAGAATTTCACCACTTTACAAATTTAAATAAAATATTAATATTTTAAATATTATAGCTTAATTCCCTAGTGTGGATGTTATTATTCGCATGGTATTAAGGACACCAAACTCACATAAACTTAATTTGAATTAACCTCCTTGTTGCAAATATTTTTACGAGACGTTTTTTGACTGATTTCCACGTGGAAATCTACATGGATATTTTCAATAAGGATGATTGAAGGTTATAACTTTTATAGTGGTGCGAATTATTGATCCTTTCCAGCCATGAGCTATTTGAGGTGTTTGTTTGGTCTTAGTACTTGCTGCAGAAGTCGTAATAGTGATACCGATTAATCAATCATAGTAACAACAGTAAATAACAACAACAATAATAATAACAACAATGTCAACATCAACAACATAATGGCTGTGGTAATTCAAATGAATTTGTTGATAGTGATAGTGACAATAACGATCATAATGATGGTGGCAATGAGCAGGTCGGCAACGTCGGTGACAATGACAATAGTGATAATCAACCATACTTATAATTTAAAATAATAATAACAAAAAAAAAAAAATGATAGTAATAATATTAATAATAATAATAATAATTGTAAATATTTTAACCATTATCATCTTCATTATAATAATCATTGCATGATAAATTTGTAATATTATTGATTTGTAAAATTCTAAGTTAACGTGCTTGTTTTAATATGTTCTGTTCTTTTATAATTTGAACCAATTATTAATAGCTTAGCCAACATAACATATTGAAGCATGATTGACGTGACGTGTAGTCAATGTTCCGATCAATTTATCTTTTTTTTTGATATAGTTAAATAACTTTTCTACTTTCTTGGATGGTATCTTTTGAAGTTAAGGGTGAAGCTCTGTTTAGAAGTCGAAAAACAATATGAATTTATATTTATACAATACAAACATTTAGACTGAGTTTAGAGACTTTTTACTATTTTTTTCAGATTAAGTAGAAGGCTGTTAAGATATTTTAAGAGATATGAATATTAATTTGAATTGCTAAAATTAAGCTTGTAAAATTGAAAATTTACCTTATTTTATAGTAGTAACACTTCTTCACAATAGTGAGAATATGAACAAGTACTTGGAATTCATACAAATGCTGAAAATATAATTTTGATCAAAGCCTAACCTGTAAATTGCAATTCGCTTATTTTAAAGACAGTGATGAACTTAAGATTTGAAAAATTTGTTGGAGTTAAAATGTACATATCGCTATACCTTAAAAAGATCTAATTTTATTAAAGGAAATTTCGGACGTGAAGTTAAAAAGCGAACAATAGCTAAAATTATTCTATTGTATTTCGAGTTTTAATTCAGGCTTATCCCCTTTAACAGATTATATATTATTTATCGCTTTGGTGAAGACGGATTGACGTATGAACGCATTACTAAAATTGTTTTTATTGTTACATTTTTATATTCTTGTCATATATAATAGTATAATCAGGAATATACAAATGTAATAAAATAACATTATATGTGTGCGCGTATGTGCGTGTATATGTGTATATGTTTATTAATGTGTGTATTATACTGGAGTAGCTGAATCATGATTGAGTATAAATCAAGTGATACAGGTTCATTGGTTCATTTGTCATTGGTAATGCTACATTTCCACTGCATTTTATTAAAAAAAACCTTTGGCAATAACGTTTTACGTATTTGCCGCACTTTATGTGTCCGACTATTCGACTGTACAACAGTCCTTATTCAGAGTCTCTCTCTCTCTCTCTCTCTCTCTCTCTCTCTCTCTCTCTCTCTCTCTCTCTCTCTCGTGCGCGCGTTCGCTTTTTCTCCCTCTTTCTCTCTCTCTCTCTCACACACACACACATCCTTAGTTTTTTTCTTACTCATTGCTCTACCCTTAATCACTTATCACCAAAAAGTAGTCTTTTTTATCTTATGATTACCGTAAGAATATTACTGTATGTATTGCAAACTGGCAGCGGTCTGGTACAAAAACTGGCAACTGCTGCTGCAGATGCTTGGAGCAATCAAAGGTGCAACGTTGCCTCTTTGAAGCTCCTGAGACTGTGGCTCACTATGTGGTCTTTTGTTAATGGTTTCAAGTCGGGTTCGGTTGAAGGTTTTCCTGTCGAATATCGCTTTTTAACTTGACAAACTCTTTGGCTACCTCATCGTTATTGCGCTGTGACAGAATTCGCAGTATTGTCCATCCAGTTTCATCCATTTGGATTAGTCTGCCTAAAGATATTTCACACGCGCACGAGCCTTGCTCCACGATGTCCTTCAACTGGATTACTGCTAGTCCTATTAGGCGATCATCTCTTGCAAAGCAGTAGTCTTTCACACAAATGTGCAGTTCGTAAAAGTTCAGCTGTTGGTCGTTTCCAATTATACTACGCAAAATACATCATGATAATATTTCAATAATATCGAATATAGCTTGGATTTTCAAAAAATTGACTGCTACTTATTGTAAATGAGCATAATAATTGATTCTAAGGGTCTACTTTAATAGATAATATAAAAGATGGATCATTAACTATCTAAGTAAGATCCCAGAAAATACAGCTTTGAACTGAAAAATTACTTAGATGATTAATGCAAACAATTCAAAGGGTACATGTCCCGATTACTATGACTATCCCACTTTCTGTATAATTCCATAAAAATTACTTTTCGTCACTCTAACCACAAAATCGCATGTTTGATGCGACTTTACGGCTCTCGTGATGAAAAATACGGTTCGAGACTAGGGCGTAAGAGGATTTTTCCCTCACTCGAATTTTCGACCTCGCTTCGCTCGGCCGAAAAACGTCTCGTGAGTGAAATAATCGTCTTCCGCCCCCGTGTCGAAATGTACTAATTAAAATAATATAACGAAGTTTATAACTCAAGTTTTTTTTTAAATTAAGTTTTAATTAGTAAACATAAAAAAGTATCATCGTGGTTCATGTAAGATTAAGTACGAAATAGTATAGTATGCAACTACTGTACGAAGGAGATTATGTCGACGAGGGTGAAAATCATACAAGTTACCATAAGCTGAGCACAAGTGTTGCGAACCAAATTCGTCCACACAATGATAGTAAAAGTTAAAATCGATCTTTGCACACGGAGTCTTAAAAATCGTTTTCATTTTAAATATTTAATGCACTTTCAGTAATTTTGCAACATTTTAATTATTAATGCATTTTATACAATTTTATATGGATAATATAAAATAAAATTGATTAATAAAAATAAAAATAAAAAACTTTTATTATTTAACTAAATTAATTAATTAAAAAAATAATAAGTCACATAATCCTCATTTTACACAAACTGCTTAATAGCATCGAACACGACACGGAGAGAAATGGTCTGAGAAAGATTCTAAAAAGCTTCTGGAAAAATTACAATATTACTTATTAATTTGGGGACAAACTTGTAATTTAAGAAAGTACTTAGAGTAATCTTTATTACAAAGGTCTAGCAATGCGAGAATCGAAATTAAAAAATTTATTTCTCTTTTAATCCCATTTGATTGATTAATTTATTACTTATTTTCGATTTTATTTGGTTGTACAATTTAAAGAATATTTTTTAAATAAATAATATTTTAGGAAAAAACTACCGAGATGTGGATTCGAAACCCATGTCCTGAATTTCATTCTGGATACGAAACCGTGCACTTATAGGTGCGCGGTCATGATCTATAAATGGCCCTTATATGTTACACGTTATATGTTATATGTAGTATCCAAACTTCATACTGATGTGAATTTTTACAGCATATTACTGATAGCAAACGATATTTCAATATTTATAGTTGCGCAAATCACGATCTTTTATTTATTTATAAAAGAACGCGATTTGCCAAGATAATGTAAATTATGCCTGCATTTGAAGGTTGTGTTTTGGGCGGCTTGACGCGACCGCGTTCAATTATTCCCTAGAGTTGTAGGAAATTGTGGTGCATAGTCTAGTAAAATGCTCAGCTAATACACCGATAAGAAAAACTACCATACTTTTTAGCAAAATCTCTTACCAATTTCAGTACAAATTTATATATGTATAATAGAATTCACTATATCTTCTAATAAAAATTATTCTAATATGTTTGTATCTATACTATTTTTTGCTGAGGACGGAAGTACAACATTCTCGACAAGGCGCCGGGAGAGATAGGGCTCGGACAGTCAAAAGAATGAGGAATAAGGAATAAGTAAGAAATAAGAAAATAGCATTGATTACTATATCTATATATATATATATATATAAGAAACAAGAAGAATAAGGTGGAATAAGATGGAATAAGTTATTACTACTTATTCCTCCATATTCCTTATTCTTTTAGCTTTCCGAGCCCATAGTGATACTTTCGGCTTGCTAATCAAAAAATATATAATGCTACGGAGAGCGAACGTATGCTATCTATTGTCGTCAGTGCGTAAATTGCTCTCGAGAGGGCAGTAAGTAAACACCAACCCAGCAGAAAACATTAAGATCGTTTTACCTCGATGTTTTTTGCTGGAAGGTGGCTAGAATTTTCTTCTATTCTCGTTCTGAGTAGTGTATAGGTATTATTTTTTAGTTGGAGATTGTGTATATTTGTTATCAATATCAATGAGAATTTACGAACTTTTGGAGTGTATGGGACAATTATGTTTTCAATATTAACTCAAAAAACGCCAAAATTAATATTTAAACGTTATAATCCGTTAAAACAATCTCGAGATACAGAATTTAGCATGTGCAGAATCAATTTATTTTTTCAAAAACAATCAAGTGAAAAATTGTGTAGTTCAAGCGTATATATAATAGACAATCATTATTATGCTCATTTTTATACTTTCCAAAAAAGTGTTTGAATTTACCATTTTTACCTCTATTTTATTCAGTAATATACATAATAATAAATGATAATAACTTATACTTACAAGTGGAATGCCTCGTTATACTTTGGCGATAGAGTATTATTCTTTGATTTTGTTGCATGTTTCCTCTTTTTATCTGCTAGATGAGGACCAATAAGGTTCACTTCAACAAATGGCTTGAACATTCCACTAGCTAATGGCCATTTTAGATTATTTGCAGAGATAACTGAAATTTTAAAATAATTTTACATAAAATTTGTATAATGTATGTAAAATTAACTTTTCAATTAAATGCTCTCATTTTAAATACCGCTTTCAGCTATTTACCTTTTACGCTGACTTTTTGTTCGCCCGTTCCTGGATTTGTAAATAGATCAACTTGCATGCTCACTTCTCCTACAATATCCTCATCCACACCAGTAATATCTGAAACCAAAAAACATCTTTAATACTTTAAACTTCGATTTCTGACTGAAGCTTATTCCGAATGAGTGAGAACTCTTTTAGATGTGATTGCTTAGGTAAACCAGGAAAAATCAGCGCTCAGTACACACTAAAACATTGCTTAAATTATGCGAAAGTTTGGCTTTGTTATTCTATAAAAGCTATAAAGTAAACTATAAACTCTTTAAGAACTTCAATTAATTTTTCTATCAAATGCTACATTTTTTGCATCCGCTAGTTCTACAGCAAAAACTACATAAATGAAATTTGGGTGCAACAGCTGATTTAAATACTTCGATAATTTTATGTTATCTTAGAAGTACTTAAGTACCCCAAAGTATTTAATTTGATAACTCATCGATCGTTTCTAGTAATATAATTTCAATGAATTATATGTACTAACAGTGGGAACGCATGATCTTCGAGAAAACGATTTCGATAAAACTTTAGGAAATAGTAGTGCTTAAAGATGCGACCGTAAATTTTCGAGGTTGTAAAAGTTCAAAATTTTGAGCAATTCAAAATTAGTATATATTGATAAAATTTCCAATATTTAATTTTAATTTTCAATTACATGATTACTATGTGCACTAAAAATGTTTCAACAAATGGGCATATTTAGGATTTCAGTAGGGATCATATTTCGTGTGTTCCTATCCGATAAATAAGATAGAAATTTGGCAAATGCGTTTCGCTCATGACTACAAACTAGCCAATATTGTTGGCCATTTCTTACTTTAAAATGGCTTGCACTGGTTTGTATCAGGTCAAAATTCTTTTATGTTTCTACGAGGATGTACTTGTACATGATTGTATATAATTTTAGGCGATGAAATGAAGTAGTGCGATTTATATTTAAATATGTACAATATAATAAAATTATATATCACTGTATATCGCAGCTTCACTCAATTGTTTGTTAATACATACATAATGTAAGTTGATAATTTAATAATTATATTTATATGTAACTGTATATGATTTAATATATAGGCTTATTCAAATGTACGCGATTATAAACAATTATATATATAAAAATAAAATCGATATACAATTATATATAAATAAGTATTTCTCCTTCAGTATAGTAAAATTAAATAAAACGTAATGCAATGTTTCGATATAGTGGTACGTAACTAATTCAGCGTTTCAGAAGCATTATTGGAGCATATCCGAGGAAAATTTTTAAAATAAATGTTACAAATTCATTTTGAAATATGTCTCTTGTAATATTGCAATTAAAATAGTTCTGCAATATTACACTACTAAAAAAATTATTGACAGTATTGGTCCCTTCCTTATCTTTGAACACAGATTTTAAATAGATTGTAAAAGGCATTTTTAGATATCAGAAACTATTTCCTAATGTTTTAACAAAATCTCTTACCCAGAGATTGAGCGTTCCCCTTGTAAACATGTAAATAACAATAAATGAATACCTCATGTACGCACATCATATTGTGCACTGTATAAAATAACTTTCTTAGTCATTAAGTCAATTATTTAATATTCTCTGAAGTTTGTAAGCAGTGCATATTATGAACAGATTTTTTTGAAAGTAGGGCAAATGTCCCTTTCAATAAACTCTCAAAGTTATATTCACATAAATAAATTAATAACATTTTTTACTAGATTTATTTAGCATCATCAAAGATACTGTTCACTATTGCACATTGCCTTTAAGTTAGTATATTTTTCAAATTAAAATTTAGAGTTTATCGTTCTGTTTTAATTAAAATGAAAAAATTATTTTTGTCCGTATTTCTGTGCCCTACTCCTTTTTCCATCGGCTTGTATGGTTTTGGCATAAGTAGCCAATACACATATTTCTTCGGTCTCGATTTTTAAGTGTAGTGATGGTTTAACTTCACAACTAAAAATTATTTGGTCATTCATAATTGTAATCTTTTCTAAGCTAATTATAATATATTTCTCATAAAGACACAGATGTACGGACAGGATCACTAACAAAGGCATTTACCTTACATTGTGGTCTGTTTTATTTTAGCCAAAGTTTTAAGGCGATGAAGTTACCAAAGATGAATTGCTTTTGGATACTGCACGGATTATGATTGGGGTTTTTGTAGCAGCGATGACAGCAGTTAATAC
>UELV01165824.1:0-13317 GCA_900490015.1 Megastigmus stigmatizans | reverse complement strand
ATCTAGACTATTGCGCTGTAGTGTTGCTTGATGCGTCCGGCGAGCAAAGAATACGGCTACAGAGACTGAGTAATACATGTGTGAGATACATCTACGGTGTTAGGAGGGACGAGCACATCACCCCCTATAGAAAGCAACTGGGCTGGTTGCGTGCTGATTCTCGAAGGAATTATTTTGCTGCAATTATTATGTATAAAATCCTTCGATTACATGAACCTCAATATTTGGCAGCTTTTTTCGGCAGGCATCAGCCTAGGAGCACTAGTAGGGGTGTTGCACAGGAACTTTCAATACCAGGGGTGCGCACGGAGGCAGGAATGAGATCTTTCCAAGTTCAATGTGCGCGCTTCTGGAACTCTCTCCCGGACTCTCTGCGCAACTTACCATCTTTGCGCAGATTTAAGACGGCGATCTATCAACACCTGCTTGATCTTGATTCTTAACCCTGCCGCGGGCTGCACCTGTGATTCGCTATGCGTTTGATTCTGGTAACTTACACTACACACTTGGGTCAGAACTGAAAATTTTCTGTGTGTTAATTAATCATATTCTGTCCCATATACTTATTTTTTAGAAAGTGTGAGTGTATTTATTGGCGTGAGTGAGTGTGTGGCAGGTTGAATGCATGTGTGATTGTGGTGTAAAGTTTCTATTATTTTTTTTTACACAATAAGACTGATAGATATCGATCGCTCCTTTATATTAAATTTGTTTATTTGTATTTTAATTAAGACGCTCTGTGATATTACTTTTAAATTCTAATTTTTCGATGATTGAAACAACGTAAGACTGAATAAGCTGTGATATCATAGAAAGACTGAAAATGGGCGATTGCGAAAACCAAAAAAAAATGTATACTTCAAAGAAATATCTGTATTGTATAAGCACGTAAATTTTGTAAATTATTACAAATAAACTTATATCTATCTATCTATCTCTCTCTCTCTCACAATCTTTCGGGTTACGAACAACGAAATAAGTACGTAATATATCTCTCTCTCTCTCTCTCTCTCTCCCAATCCTCCATGCTACAAACCAGACTAACCGCGAATTTCCGCGCAACGAAATCTCTCTCTCTTTTACTCTCTCACTCTTTCACTCTCGACAATTCTAAACCGTCGGACACTATAAATCGCGCATCTTCGCGAATCGAAAGTGTATCTCTCTTTCTCTCTTTCACCCTCAAAATTCCCCGAGCTATAACAACGATCGAACGCGAATTCATCTGCGACATCCCGCGCAATGAAATCCCCCGAAACCTCTCTCTCTCTATCTCACTCTCGAACACTTCCGCACTACCAAAATACTAATTCGCACGCGACCGAGCACGCCGCTATCCGCACGCAAAATCTCACTACCAACCTCGTGGGATTCCTCGGTGACCACAAAGAAGTTGGTTTCGGCCTGCCTCTCGAACTCCACGCCCGGCTGTAGGCGCCTCGCTGAAGGGCCCTCGGCTCCACACCCATTCTCCGATCATGTAACACAATTACCAACGCCATCACTTCGGGTCCTTTACAAATATTATATGTCTTGGCAATAAGGGCTTGGCATCTGGTTCCCCTTTCTCGTTTTTCCCCCGTGATTCGAGGTATATGTAAATATCTATATATACATAGCTACAACGCGTTGACGCTAAGAATATCGTCAAAATTCCCCTCCCCTAGACCGGAAAATCTCTCCAGATTTTTCCGCCGTCTACCAATGTTAGCCGATGCCTTCACCCTATTGCCGGAATTCACTTATAGGTAATTTTACTCACCGCAGCCGCCGTCCGGGTCTAACTTCTCCAAGAAGTCCCTGGGTTGTGGTCCTCCCTGCTGCGACGCCCTATCCTCTCCTGAAGCTTTTCCTGGGGCTTCGTCCACGTCCTTCCCTTCTGTTGTACCCTCCGAGTTGCAACCTATAACCTCACTCCTTCTCTCCACGTTTCCTTTTCCCATACCGCACTCCATAACCGTACTCCTCAACCGCACTACCTCCTCCTTCTTCTTTACTTTGGTGTCGCTCCTCCATATACCTTCTGCAGCACCGCCTCTCGGATTACCGGGGAGACGTTTCGGAGTTCCTCCAACAGCCGCAATGCCTCACTCACGGAACTCCGCTCCGTCGGTTCCTCCCGCGGTTCGGTTGGGATAACCGATGCCGACTCTGGACGGCTAAAAGGCCGAACCATCCGGTGGTCGGGTGGAGGAACCAACACGGGTATTGGTGCCGGCGTTGGCTCTTCCACTGCGGTCGCCGTCTCCCTGGGTTCATGGTTCCTTGATGCCGCCGGTCTCTCCAGCCTTGCCTGGACGCTGGTCCTCACCACCCCCGCTAGCAAGGGAACCACCGGGTGTGAAACGGGCTGTCTCACCGCACTCTCCTCCAATGGGACGGGAACTCTCTCCTCATGCAGCTCCCTTCCGTACACCCTCCTCACGTACTTGCGGTGAAGCACGCTGCACCGCGGGCATACTCGCAAATCAGCCCCCAACCGCCCACAACTGAAACAAAACACCCGCACCACCGGTCGAGGGCATTGAAGTTGCACATGCCCCCTTTGCCAACAATTGTAACAGCTCCTGGGGGGCGGGTCTACTGACGGATCTGTCGGAATCGGCACCAAATTTCCTAAATTCGCCCCCTTAGTAATGACCGGGAGTAATCTTCAATCGTCAACTGCCTCATTGGGTTATACGGCCGTCTCCTCCGTCGACTCCGGCTCCGCGATCGTGCCGATGAAACCTGCCCCCCTTGCTCCCGGTCCTCCGGCTCCACCACGACTCCTGCAACGCCCCGCACCTCGCCTTCTTCCTCCTCCGAGTCCCATTCCATTGGACCCTCCCTCACTTAAACCTCCACCGGCAGCCCCAGCGAAAGGTACTCCTTCGGTATTGCCGCCTCGGTCCATACCCGTTTCTCCTTTTGTCCTTCAGGGGGACGCCGCACGTTTTCCGTCTCTCTCTCTCCATGCCTGGATGGCACTCGCCCGCAATTGCCTGACTGCGTACCTCCCCCTGTCCTGGCACGGATTGGCTCGAATTAGGTGCCCACCTTACCCTCAGGTATCTTTCCAGCTCCGCCTCCGTCTCCAGGCTTTCCTCTTCCTCCACACTAGTAGTCGGTGCCGTTGGTGGCAATCTCGACCTACTTAGTGTACCCGCGTTGCGAGGGATTGCTCCTCGACTTCTCGCCATCGCCAGTTCCTGCTCTCGGGCTTCCTCGACTGGCACGCTCTCGTCGTCCAACCCCGCACTTGGGACCAACTGTCCCTCCTTTCACCTCTCCAATCCTACTCCTCATCCTCGTCCATCTGCTCCACCCAACTCTTTTGGGGGGGTGGAACTGAGGCGAGAGGAGTCTCAGTGAAGGGTGAGGCCGCTGAGTCCTCTAGCTCCGCATTTAATTCTAGCTCCACACTCCCCTCCAACGCCGCAGTCGTATCTTCCGTTCCACTCACCAACCTTGGCGCTGCTTACCGCGAACGGATCGGCCTCTGTCCTCACATTAACGTTCTGGGTAGCCGCCCCAAGTGGTGCGTCCTTGCGCACTTCCAAAGCCCACTGATTCTCTCCTGCGCCCTTCGCGTTATTGTTCTTTAAAGATGTTAGTCGCGGCCCATCCCTTTCCGCACTCTCTTCACCCCCAGTTCCCAATACGTTTCTCTTTTCTTCCCAATCCATCTTAAGTTCGCGGGATTTACCCTGTTCCTCCCTCTTACCCTCGATCGGCTCCCGGGGAACAAGCGTTTCGTTACTTATTCCCCGGTGAACCCGTTTCCCAACTTCTCTCTATGCGGCTCCTTGTCGACCATTTTCCCTGCTCATTTGTCCTTCTTGATACCCCTTAACATCACCCTGAGCAGTATTTTGATTAAAGTACTGATTCGGTCTTCGCTCCCCATTCGACGCAAAACGGTTACCCCAAATGTTATCGCGATTAGCACCTCCGTTGTTCTAATGAATAGAAAAAAACTATTTATTATTCACTACTACTTAACAAAGATATGAGGTATTTCAACAAAAGGCTATAATAGCCGTATAAGCGGGAGAAAAGTGCCCTGTCACGGATTTCGCTGAAATTTGGCGACCTTAAATGGTTTTGAAAAATATGAAAACTCAAAATTTCAGCTCCCTAACCACAAAATTAAGCTCATAAATAGCATTTTTCGTTTTTTAGACTTTTTGATATATCTCCGCGGCATTTTTATCGATCGAAGCGTTTCTTTTTTGAACAAATGGTCTTTTTAAGACGCATACAAAAAACTTAAAATTAATTATTTTAGTACAAAATTAGAAAACTTATTCTAGTTCAAAAATTTCAAATCAATTTTTTTGGACTCCCTAAAAAAGTTTCTTTTACGTCCTTTTCGAAACTCTTTCGAAGTATGCTATAGGTATATACCAAACCTACCCGTAAAACGCGAGGAAAAAAATATTAAAAATTTGAAACCGTCTTAACCCTTTAATGCCCAACTTGACCAAAATTCATCGCTACTTTCGGCCTAATAATTTATATCGAATAAGTAATTTAATATTATTGCAAAGCATCTTTCCTAACGTTTTTGGGTCCGATCTTTTCGAATCCGAGATCAGATTGACGCAAAAAACAGTTTAAACAATAGTTTTTTAATGTTTTTCAACAAAAAATTCAAATTTTACCAGTCGATTTTTTTTTGAAACGTGAATTTGACTTCAATAAAATTATAAAATAATGCTTCAAACTATCCTATCGTGGTCATCGATAGTTGCTCTTGAGATATGAGTGGTTCAACAATTTATTTCAGTCATAATAAATAAATATGGCAGTTGTTTATATGTGACGTCATTTGCATAATGCGTTATATGTATTTACTCGTCAACAATGCATTTATATGAAAAAACCATAAGTACAAAAGTTGTTTCGTTTATTCAGATTGTTACAGTGATGGGCCCAAAATTGGGACCCGATAAATTTTTGGGTCCGGTGAGGCCCAAATCACGGTTTTTGATTAGAAATACTCAGATTTCATGAAAAGTAAGTTCCACATTACCCGATGCTTTTCTGTTGGTTGTCCCAAAATTGGGCCTTACATGAATATTGGGGCCTATAAGGTCCAAACATGTTTTATATGCAAATTTTATACCAGTTTTAAAGAAGTTGTACAACATTTTCTTGGGAATCATAAAAGCGTAGAGTACAAGAAAATTGTGGATCGAATGCTGGAAAACTATAGGGAACTAGTATGTTTGATGAATTTAAAATTACACTAGTTGCATTCACATATAGATTACTTTCCACAGAATCTAGGGGATTTCAGTGAGGAGCAGGGAGAGAGATTCCACCAAGATATCAAGAAAATGAAGAAGAGATATCAAGGATGTCATTGAAAAGAGAGAGTGATGAAAAAGGAGTCAAGCGTTAAAGAATCCCACTTGTACGATTATTTAAGAATAAAATAGGAAGATACTATAAAAAATACAATAGATAAATGAAGGTTCTTGACATTTTCTATATCGAAGATACATATAATTAAAATGGCTGTCTCCGTTTACAGGTCTTTTTCTCGATTTGGTTTTGAAATAACCTTGACCTGATGAAAACGTACCCCGGAATCAAACTCAGCGACCCCAGAAACGTATGGATGTGGTAGTTGTGTCTGTTCACAGGTTATACCTCGATTTGACCTTGAAATGACCTTGATCCTGACCTGATGGAGAAAACAGATCTCGGATTCGGACTCGACGACCCCAAAACCATATAGGATCGGCATCTTGGCCCACATTCGGGGAATGATCTTCATTTGAACTTGAAATGACTTTGACCAAGACCTTATGGAGACAAATAGACTTCGGATTCGGACTCGGCGATCCCAAAAACATACAGAAACGGTATCTTGGACCACATTCGCGGAATAATCTGGATTTGACCTTGAAATGACCTTGATCCTGACCTAATGGAGAAAAATAAAAAAAGTTGTTCATAAAAACAAAAATATTAAGAATAATAAAAATAAAACGGCCCACGGATTCGGACTCAGCGATCCCAAAAACATATAGATATGGTGGTCTGGTCTCGTGCACAGAAAATTTTTTTTTGCGGGGCTGTGTAATTAATACGTTTTAAATACTATATAATTCGAATCGTTGTTAAACGCTTCAGTAGTACCTTTTAAATGCAATTACTTCTTAATCGAGATCGTTTGTTTTAAATGCTATGGAATTCGAAAAGTTATTGTAATTAAAATAAAATACGTTAAGTGTTAAGGTAATACTTTACAATTCTTATTATTCTTAATATTTTTGTCTTCATGAACAACTTTTTTATTATTTATCCTGCTTTCTTATTATAGCTATATGAAGAGAAGAAAAATGTAAATGCAATCACATTGACAACAGAACTTTATGAAATTGGAACTAATCAAGTTTCTAATAATTATTTAAAGTTTTTTTTTGTAAAATTGATAAATTCCTCAATAATAGTTATTAATCATGTATTGTGCTATATGCAATATTAATTTAGTTAGATCAAAAAATAAAATTAAAAGGACCAAAAAAATTAATACAGAAAGTGACTTGAAGAGAATTCATATGATGTGTGAAAATAAAAAAGTAAAATTAGAAGATACAATATGTAACGTAAGTAGAATAAATATGTATAAAGTGAATATTCAAAATACTCCAACCGATTCATTTGTATCATTTCAAAGATCTACCTCATCATCCGGATAGACATATAATTCTCCAGTTTTCCTTCCTAATGAAGGCCAGTCACTTTCATCAGATGACTAGATTGTTAAAATGCCCTTTAGTCGTGTAGTTTCAACTCACAATTATTGTTTTATTTGTGAATTTTCAAAAAAAAATTAATTAACATAAGTTTCTTCAGAAGCTAGAGTACAAGTATATACAAAAAATAAATGTATACGTCCCAGAAGGGAATCGTTGTTGTAAATATCATTTGCTAAAAAAAAAACGATTCGACGAAGATGAACTTCAGAGTATACACATCTTTTCAACATCAACCCAATTAAAAGTTCGTGACTTAACACTGTTATTTAACCAGTTATCTGTAAGATCATCACAATCCCTCCTTGATAGAATATCTGAATTTAATTTTCCTGAAAAAAGAATCCTAAGGTTTACTGGCTTGTCATGGAAACAAATTAATGAATAAGTTTGGAAAAAAGCTAGATTCAGATAACAATATGGTAAATGAAATTTTCAGGAATATGAAAGCACGTAATATAAATAATAATTCGTTAGCCGAGTTTTATTTAATAAATGGAGTCGGCGCAAAACACCTTTCAAACAGATAACAGCTATTGAAATTATGGATTTTCCAGCATTTACAATGCAAGATTAGAAAATTATATTTACTGGTAGCTACCAGTTAAAACAATGCATTTCATACCTGGCTAAAATGTTACGGAAGACGGTGTGTTAAAGTTGTATGTGAAAGAAAATCATAATATATTAAAGTTTCGAGTACAATCTAGGCACATTAATAGTAAAATTTACAAATGCTTGATTGAGTACAAACCTAATGCGATTAGACCTTCAAGTATATTAAGATGTTGTTGTGATTGTGCAAATGGAAACAATATATATTTTAAAATAACAATATATATTTTCACAAAATATTTTTCTTATAACATTATAAATGCATGTATAAATTATGAATAATACTAAAAAAGATACTTATCTAATACTGACAACATAACCTCTTAAACTGATTATTTTATATATGACTGATTAAATTATATTTTATGTGCTCTTCACAGTTCATATTAATTAATTATTTTAATTATTATTTCATTAAAGTATAAAGAAAAGTGTAATCACAATCTAAATAGTACATCATGAATGCATGAACTGAATGTTTTTATTAGATCCTTTAAAGATTATATTCAGGTATAAAGACATGCAACTGTCATGCCATTATTGGATTGTAAGTGTCTTCGCACGCTAAAAGAATAAGGAATAAGGAGGAATAAGAGCTTATTCTTCGTTATTCCTCCTTATTCCTTCTTAAAACTATGAGTCAGTAGTAGTAAACTATATTTGTACGGAAGCTATTAATTTTAAACAACAAGAATTTTTGATATTTTAGTAAATGGAAACGCTTATCGTTAAAAGTGCATGTGTAATATTTTATTAACAACTAATAATTTGATATTTCTATTGATAAATAGAAACGTTTGTCATTAAAATAGTTAGATCGACCTATCAATAAAAATATGAAATTATCTTAAGGGCGTCCGCAAGAAAAAGGGAACAGAGCACAGCAGACAAGATTAGCATTGGTTAATATATATCTATTAAGATATGAATAACAAGATCTTGTGGGTTGTGTTTAGAGCGATATAGATATAATAACCAAGGTTAATCTTGCGTGCTGTGTCCTGTTCCTTTTTTCGTGCGGAGGCCCTAAGAGTGAGTCTCCAATACCTACCTAGGTATGGTCGTGCAGTTGCCAGTTAGTCGTGCGCATGTGCCGTGTGCGACTACATGGCGCTGATTGGCTACACTGTGCAGACACTAACCTTAAAATATGTAAAACATAACGCATGGAGTCTATGTAAAAAACGAGCTGAAGTTACATTAGAATATTTTGATCTATTATATTTAAAGCAAATTACTAGCCTTAAATTAACAACTTTAACGTTATGAATAGTTAAGCTTATTTTTTTTCAACTGATAAAAATTCGTATTATATGTTTGCAACAATAAATAAGTTTTTAATTATTTAAATCGATGTTCTAATACTTAACAAATCTGAAAAAATTCGATTAATATTCTCAGTCGGAAACGAATAGAAGAAAGCATTTTTCTAAAGCTCAGTCTCGTATTTGGCAGGAGAAAATTCCCTAAATTGGCCAAAATTGACTTTTTAATTTTTTAAAATAATTTTTCGCTTCCCAAAAAAATCGAATAAAATTTATAATACCTTTTTGGTGGAAAATAAGTTTGAAAAATAATTATTAGCGCTGTGCTTGGAGTTTTACCGAAAAAAATCCAAAATTGACCAAAAATCGGGGTTTTAATTTTTTTAATGATTTTTCATTCCTCAAAAAAGATCGAAAAAAATTTAAAACACCTCTTTGGCCAAAAATAGGTCAACAAAATATTTATCGGTGCTCTGCTTGGTGTTTTATCAAAAAAATTTCTAGAAATCGGTCAAAAATCGTGTTTTTAATATATTAAATCATGTTCCACTATTCCAAAAAATCTGATAAAATTCATACTACTAAAATAATTGACAAAAATAAAACAAAAATTTTTTAGCGATCATAAACAAAGAAACTCAATGTTTTAAGACGGTTTTAACTTTTAATTATTTTTTTTCTCGCGTTTATGGGTAGATTTGATATATACCTACAGCATACTTCGAAAGAGATTCGAAAAGGGCGTAAAAAAAATTGATTTGAAATGTTTAAACTTGAATAACTTTTCTAATTTTGTATCAAAATAATTAATTTTAAGTGCCGTGTATGCGTCTTAAAAAGATCATTCGTTCAAAAAAAGAAAGGCTTCGATCGATAAAAATGCCACGGAGATATCTCAAAAAATCTAAAAAACGAAAAATGCTATTTCTGAGCTGAATTTTGAGGTTAGGGAGCTGAAATTTTGAGAATTTTCATATGTTTCAAAACCATTTAAGGTCGAAAAATTTCAGCGAAATCCGTGAGAGAGCACTTTTTAGCCGCTTATACGACTATAAGCCGTTAGATTCTTTTATAAGTTCATGTGAAAAAAATTCTTGTGGATAATCCTGCAGACACCTATTGGTTATAACTAATAATTTATAATAATATAACGGCTGTCGACCGCAGCGCGGTCGGATATAGGCTCGCGGTGCGTGCTGGATTGTCGCTGTGGGTACGTCTAATAAAAGTCTTTTCTGGAAAATAGCTATTTCTACGAAAAAAAAATTAATCTTTTGATCTAGGCTATTAAAAAAAATATTAAAAATATACTTTTCGAGATATAACACGTTTTATGTTTTTCAATGTCAAACTGTGAAAATTATCGAAAACAAATATCGTGAATTAAACATTTTAACGGAAAAAAAAACCTTTTTTGATCGTTTTTATATTTAAGATATGCCTAGATAAAAAATAAATTATCAAGAGGATGCGAAAGTCTTATCACTACCACTGAATTGTTTTACTGACTCCGGTTCCGACTAATTAATTATTACTAAATAAATACAGTTGCACCTCGCTGTGAATGATATATGAAGTGACAACGTTACAAATGAATATTTCAATAAAAATTTCTATTCCAAAAAATTTGCTTACTTCGCGGTGAAGCAGAAATTTTTGGAGATATCATCGAAATATTTACGGGTAAAATTAACTAGATGCTATATAATTCATAAACGTCGTGCTTGTGTATTCAAAATTTCTATAATTCAAAGTATTTTTTTTTTATTAATTCGAACTATTTATTTCTCGGCCAGTAAAATGTAAGGCGGGAAATATAAAATTTTAACTGACTTTAACACACCTTAAGATCAATCAAGGTTCGCTTACAGTTATTTTTTATGTATAACTAGATAAAAAAGAAATAAAGTAAGCTCGCAAGGTTTTTACTATCTAAACTTTTGTATTGCATTTTAGAAAATCACTTTTATTTTAAATATAGGTGATAAAAACACAAATTACGCATGCACTCATCCTATCATACACGCACCACGCTAATAAATACACTCACACTTATAAAATGTAAGTATATGGGACAGAACAAATAAATTAACATACAGAGAATTCATGAGCCTGGCTCTACGTGTGCAGTGTAAATCCAATTAACTCGTTAAGACCGAGACTCTTAAATGATTGAAAAGTGAGAAATTTTCATATAAATGAGTCAGTTACGGCTCCAATATTTGCCTTTTGTTGCGATAAACGAGTGATGCGCGTGGAAGCTCCTCCAACATCCCTTCCTTAAGTTATCATCACTCAAGGAAAATGGGCTCGTCGCTTAGCAAAATCCACCAGTACTTACAAGAATCAGCGGAATAGATCTAAAATCAATTGGAGTATGTAAATTGCGTTTGTATGGACAAATCACCGAGTTCGTTGTGGTAAATTCGAATTTCCCCATCAGGAATGACGCCATCCTTGGCGTGCGTTTTTTTTTGCGAGAGGAAAGCAACGATAAACTTCAAAGACAAACGGCTGACTTTTGACGGTTCGTTTTTCCCCTTTTTGAGGAAATCCAATCAAATTATCATACGACCAAATGAAGCTGTAACCGCCCGAACAAAGGTAAACAACGCTAGCACGTGTAAAAGAGCATTTATTAAGCAAATCGATTTTGGAAACGCAGGAATTATAGCAATTAAGAACGTAAATAATTATGCGGTTGATCTAGCGCTGAACAAAGTGTATATGCATCCATTGAACGCCAATTCTGGTCAAAATCAGGAGGTGATAGAATATAACTAGGGTTGGGTCTATCAACCAGGGAGACGACACAAACTTCTAACATCTATTAAACAACCTTCTACCTTTTACATACAGGTCGGAATACGAACCAGTTCTGCACAGAAGACAGGAACCTGATATGTACAGTGATGACGTCAAGATTAATTACTACGTCGACAAAGAAATAGTAAATGACGAGATAATAACAATATCAGACGGCATCACCGCTAACATTGATCCCGATGAAGCTATAAACGAACAAGACATCACAAATATCGCCGGCCTTTTTGAACTTGATAAACAACAAGCACAAACAGACGACAGTAACTTCAAAATTCGCGGAGAAAAGGTCACGAATAACCAGGAAACAACAATGTTCAGGAATAATGAGTTTCCTAAATGCACAAATACTGTCTAAGACCATGAACTGTGGACAGAATTAGGCGTAAACACAGAATCCGATACAGAGATAAAAAGAAGCCAATACGTGGATTTAAGAAGCCTGAACCAGCTTATGAACGAGCGCAATGACATTGCTTACGTGAATCTCGACGTAAATCAATGTCAAATGACATCTTTCACGGTAGGTGGCAAAACCCATCATTTTAGGAAGTTTTCGATAGCTTATAGAGACCAATTCAGTTTTCCATCATGGAAAAAAAAAAATAAAAGCTAATTCATCACCTACATCAGGCGGACTCCGGTAAGGAGCCGCCTGATGTAGGTGATGAATTAGCTTTTAAATGTCACCCAAAAAATATATTTGGATTTGTTCTCTGTATCATCTGTGAGGCTGTTTACTATAGGTCTGATTTTAAAAAGTTAAGAAATCACAAATTTGTAAGCAAACTGTTAGGTGTTTGTCCAGAACACGTGGAACTTAACCTAACCTCAAAAGTTAAAGAGAATGCCCTTGATTTAGACGCAAGAAGAATCATTGCACAGATTAAACTCAGAGAAACAGAGAACGTTCAAGAAGAAATTTTATCTACAGTACAAACTCAAGTTTTGGCTGAAAGTCTTGATAGAAATAGCCTCACCATCAATGGACACTAAGAAGATGACTTTACAATGTTTAAAGGTGAAATAACACTATTAAGGCAACTAAATGGTGAATTACAAGAAAAAAATGAACTACTAAGAGAATTACTCAATAAAACGAAAGAGGAACTAAAAAACAAAAACAATGTAAATTATAAAATCCAAACTTGCGCAGAAATTACTAATAAGAAAAATTAGGGCAAGCATGTGCCATCAAATAGATCTCAACTAGTTAAATTTAAGAATAGTAAAAGTACTAACAAACAATTAACAATGGGAGTTCCACAAGCAACTATACTGGGACCATTATTTTTTATTATATATATAAGCGATCTCCTTGCTATTATAGCTAATGATCATATAGTATCATACGCGGATGATACAGTAGCACTAACAAGGGAATCACCCCAACCCGACCCCACCGCTTTTGATGATTTTTGGATATGTTATAGTACTTGAAAAAATAATAGATACGTATTTTTTCTTATCGGCTGACATCCACTTTTAAGGGGTGAAATCCACCCCCAAAGTCAATCCCTAAAATTATTTTTTTTTAATATTTCTCAGCATCTAATGAATATTTTGAAATAAACTCAACGCCAAAAAATTTCTTATGAAAAGGCGCTTCTAAGGACACAACATTTATGCCGAAAACTTTCAACCCCCCTTTTTATAGGGGTAAATTCGCTATTTTTTTTACTTTTTTACGACATGTAATTTAGTAAATCAGCTCGAGTGAGTTAAAAATTGCACTGGTTATGAGAAAATTCCAAATTTCAATTGACGTGTTTCAGGATTTTCCAAGAAAAAATGTTATAAGGGTGTTTCACCCCTAGAAACCACCTTTGCCATACCTCAAGCAGGCTAACCCATCTAATCCC
>UELV01165819.1:0-21238 GCA_900490015.1 Megastigmus stigmatizans | reverse complement strand
ATATACATTTTCGTTTACGTCGTTATTAACTAAATTACTATTAGACCGTTTTGTTAAAAGCGAGACATCATCGACCATGGCCGATATCTTGCGCAAAAGGGAGTTCACTTGATCCTTTAAAACAGAGTTTTCCTGCAGTAACATGAGTTGATCATTATGCAGACCCTCCAACTGTGATGCCTGCAAGTGCAATTTTCGCTAAAGAGATGAGACTTGTGTACAAAGATCACCCACCAGTTGGTTCACTGCTGGTGTGTCAGTCGGAGGATTTAAAGTAACGCTATCAAGTCTCCTCTCAATCCGAGACTGGAAATCGGCCAATCATCTGCCAATAAGTTCGAATTGCGCACCAATAAGATAGACCATGGTCGATGATGTGCACATGTGCATGGCAGAAATATCGGTGGCGCTGCTCCTCGAGTCGATCCTGGCCGGCGTAGAGGATTGAAGAGAAGGATTGGTCTCCTGCACGCCGGCAACCCGCCGCACACCTGCCGAAGATGTTAAAGGCGCCTGCACGCCGACAACCCGCTGCGCACTAAGGAGTGTGCTCGCACAATCCTCTCTATCGACAAGCGCTTCTCCGCGCTGGGTACTATTAGTGCCGTCGAGTAGAGGGGCAGGCGGCGAGTGCTCGGGCGGGAGCATCGGCTCCTCTCGCGCGCGTGTGCCTGTTCTCGCACTTGCTCGCTCTTCAGTCTCTCTCTCTCTCTCTTTCTCTCCCTCTCTCTCCGTGAGCGAGAGCGAGAGAGATAGAGAGAGAGAGAGAGCGATATTGCAGATTATATCTATACATTTTTTTTTTCCAACGGTAGAGAATTCGATAGTTGTTATATAGGTAAAACGTAAAATTACTACATAGAGAGTAATGAAAATATACTGAGATCTGAAAGTGATGATACACCTTAACCTTGAGATTTATTCGTTATTTTACTAAATTAGTAAAAAATTAAATGTTTGATACAGTTTGAGGCAAATTATAATTGTACGTCTTGCCCTGTCTGTTTACAATACGATTTTCCTGCATGAAGAGAGATTAGTATTGAATGAAAAGATTAAATTTCACTTGCTTATTAATAATTAAAAAGAATTAATAGGTATCACATTAATTTAACATTAAAAGTAACTGATTTTCATTTATGAACTAGTTGAAAAGAATCAGATTTATTTACAAATGAGAATTCCAACATTTTATGCGAATAAACATGGAGTTGCGTGTATTTATGATTTACTCCTAAGGACGAGTTGCAAAGGTGCAACGAACATTTTATTTAGGCGGTATACCGATTTAATTTTTTACTGCTGCTAAGCATGATTTTCGAACAGCGCTAGGAGTTATTTCAAAGTAAAGAATTTATTATCAGCTTTCAACAATCAAGTGCTCGCGTCAGACGCTCGTGCCGTTTATTTTTTGCTTAAACTATACGACTGACGAATGACGATGTGGAGAGAGCTCCACACCATTCTCCTCGCGATCGGTTTGCGGTTGAAACTCTACGCCGATTGGCCCGATCGACTGATTTTCGATCGATGGTTACTCAGTAATTACTGATAGGATCGAAAAGTTCCTTCAAGATTTTTTGCTTAGAATTTTTCGCTCTATACGATACGGTCGAGTGCGATAATCTATTCGTGAACACCCTGTATAGTTGGTGGGCTTTAAGATATATGTGTTACTTAATACTACGTGTTTTTTAACATTATTCTCTTTGTTTTTTTGTGCATAATATTTAACAATTATAAATAGTATTTCATAAGTATTTAATATTTAATAATTTTATGTTAATAAGTGAAAATAAAATTTCGAATGAGTGTAAGTATTTACTGCTATTTTATATAAATTACTCTCATTATCTAAAATATTCTAAATTCTAATGTAATCTACTTTATGCCCTAAATATGTAGAGTGTCATTTCATGATAAATAGAATTTATTATTGTTTGAGCCACGGGTCTTGACGAGCTCTCGCGATTGAGAGCCCAGACGTACGTGCGCGAAACGTAAAACGTGATAGCCCGGACCTCGAGTTCGTAAAGGAGAGGGTGAAGGGCAAATTAAAACGTTCTTTAGTGTTGTATTGAGACACTGTGAATTTATTCACTGTTCGTGTGCCTACACGTGTAGTCGTGTCGCGGTATAATTGTTGGTTGAAAAATAGAAAAGCAGGGCGTTTAATTGCGTCGGTTCTGTGTCAGGTTTTGGGTGTGTATGTGACTCACGTGTGTTTGAAGAGGCTCGTGCTCTCGCGAAGGTGTCACGCAGTAGGCCGTCGGAAACGGAGTGGGCGAGCGCTTGCAAGCACGGGAATTTATGCGTGCTGGCACGTTCGAGAGAGCTTGAGCACGAGAGTGAAAGTGGGGACGGTGAGTGCTTCGGCACCGATAAGCGCGCGATCTGCGCTATCAGCCCGAACATCTCGCCCGCCTCGTTGAGATTGATCAACGATGATAGTTGAAAGAAGTGTTAATTAAAATGACTGTTAGTTGTAGATATGAGAAGAAAGAATGTTACCGTCCTTCACGAAGAGCCACGGATGGAATCTGCAGGGTGGTGATAGACGAGAGAAGGACGAGACTTCTGAAACGAGAGAAAGAGACAGATTAGAGCTGTTTACATTTGTAAGGTGTAAGATGTAGAGTGTAGGTGTTGTTGTGTTCTGTTCTTGAATTCTTGAGCTCTTGGATTCCTGTTGCCGCCCGCCATGTAAGGTCCCATTATCGAGAGCTCCACGCGATGAAATGGCTGGACGCGTCGTAGTTGATGGGCAGTGGGATGAGCCGGACCAGTAGACGTTGCAGTGTGGTGGTGCTGGTGCGTAGCGTAGCTACGCGATTGAGGCCGTCGGGCCCAGCGTGCAATGCCTCGATTCGTGCGAGCGGCCATCTCAAGGGAGGCTGTTGATCATCCGTGAGGTGTACGAGGTCACCTGGCGAAGGGTGGTGATTCGGCGTGAGCCACTTTGACCGCTGCTGGAGATGACGGAGCACCTCCTTGCGCCAGCGTCCCCAGAAGTGCTGATGCATCTGGGTTACGAGCTTCCAGCGTGCGACGCCTGTGGGCTCGGAATCAGCCATGGTTGGCTCCGGCGGTGCTGTGAGAGCCGTCCCCACCAAGAAGTGCCCCGGAGTCAGTGCGGAGAGGTCCGTGGGATCAGCGCTCATTGGGCTGAGCGGTCTGGAGTTTAAATAGGCCTCGATACAGCTTGTCAACGTAGTGAGCTCCTCGAAGGTCAGCTTGGAATCGCCGATGACTCGCTGGAGATGCTTCTTTAAGGATTTGACGGCGGCCTCCCATAGGCCACCGAAGTGAGGAGCTCGCGGCAGTATGAAGCACCATCGCACTCCTTCCGCCTGGATTGCAGCGGCCATCTCTCCATTCGAAGCCGCTTGGAGATTATGGTGGAGCTCCGAATCCGCCCCTTGGAAGGCTGTGCCGTTGTCGCTAAAAACAACGGAACACAGGCCACGGCGAGCAACGAATCGTTTGAAGGCTAAAAGGAATGTTTGTGAAGTATAATCGGATACAACCTTGATGTGCACGGCTTTGGTGCTGAAGAAGGTGAAGACAGCGATGTACCCTTTGTAGGAGCGTTGTCCTCGACCCTTGGAAGTGCGCAGCATGAAGGGTCCCGCGTAGTCCACTCCGACTGTATGGAATGGCCTCATGGGGGTGATGCGAACGCTGGGAAGGGGAGCCATCTGCTGCTGATATGGTCGGCCCTGGAATCGGCGACATCTCACGCAGAGGCGGCACCTCATGCGTATTGAATTGCGCACCTGCGGTATCCAGTACTGCCGTAGTAGGTGACTGTGCACGAGCTGTGGTCCACCGTGTAGTGTACGGAAGTGTGCGTCGTCGATCAACAGCGTGATCAAGCAGCTGGCTCGAGGAAGTATGGCTGGGTTTCTTCTCGTTAAAGGCAGAATGGAAAACTGCAGCCGTCCGCCAACTCGTAGTAGTCAGTCGTCTCCGATGAATGGATTGAGGCGGAGTAGACTGCTTGTTGCGGCTAAAGGTCTGCCTGAGCGCAGCAGAGCGATCTCGGCGGCGTAATGTTCCGTTTGCACGGCGAGTATCAGCTTGAGCTTGGCGCGCCGTAGCTCCTCGGCGCTAAGCGTTGCAGTAGGTCGCTCGCTCCGCGACAAGTGAGCGTTTGATAGCCAGCGAAGAGCGAAAGATATCACCCTGATCATGCGGGAGAGCGACGAGAAATCGGACATGAGCGATTCTAGCGCTGATTCCTCGAGGCAGTGTGAAAGCTGGAGGTGGTCGCTCGCAGATCGATGTCCATCTCGTAGTCGCTTGGTGACGGTGACTGCTCCGAGTTGGTAAGTAGATCTAGCGGGCCCTTCCGCCACAGCTGATTCTGGATGAGGTCGTCGGGTGTAGAGCCGCGTGTGGCCAGATCAGCGGGGTTTAGCGCTGAGCGGATGTGAGCCCACTTCGCAGTCGGCAGTGAGGTCAGGATTTCGCTAACCCTATTCGCCACAAAGGTCTTCCATGTGTTCGGATGTCCTTGGAGCCATGCGAGGACTACTTGTGAGTCCGTCCAGCAATGGATTATAGCTGAATCGATCCTTAGGTCTTGTTGCAGCTTGCGCAGTAGCCTTACGAGCAGTACCGCTCCGCATAGCTCAAGACGTGGCAAGGACACCGTCTTGTTCGGCGCTACCTTGCTTTACGCGGTAAGCGAAGTTGATTGTATTTACTGGTTACTATCGTGGAGTACCAGGTATACCGCAGCTGCGTAGGCCTTCTCCGATGCATCCGAGAAGCCGTGAAGATGCCAACTGGAGTGGCTGTCGACTCCGCACCAGCGTGGAATATGGAGCGCCTCTAGAGTTGGGAGTTGTGTGAAGCTTTCTCAGCGATCCCGTGTCTCGGTGCTCACTGGCGAGTCCCAATCCGTGCCGGACAGCCAGAGCAGCTGCAGCAGCACCTTGGCGCAAACGACGATCGGGGTTAGCCACCCGAGTGGGTCGTAGAGCTTGGCGACTTCACTGAGGATGGAGCGCTTGGTCGTCACTGTGGAGTAGCTACGTAGTTGCACCTTGTAGTGGAACGCACCAGCACCTGGAAACCACTGGAGTCCTAACGTAGAAACAGCGTCTTGCTGCTCAAAGGTGCGTACCGAGACGTCTGGTATCTCCTGTTTGCTGAGGATGGCCGGGTGATTGGCCGACCGTTTGCCGAGATCCATGCCTGCAGCCGCTACAGCCTCCTGAAGTTCGCGACGAGCCAGTCGCGTGTCATGCAGCGTGTCTGCACCGGCCAGGGCGTCATCTACGTAGATAAGATGGCGCAAAATGCTGGCTGCAACAGGATACTTATCGCCTTCATCTTCCGCCAACTGCTGTAGTACTCGGATGGCGAGGTACGGTGCGCAAGCTGTTCCGTAGGTAACTGTTAAAAGCTGGTACTCCTGCATCGGCATTTCGGGGGTGGCTCTCCACAAAATGCGCTGCGAGCGTGCGTCGTCCGGATGGATCCTTATTTGACGGAACATCTTGACGATGTCCGCCGCAAACACGTACCTGAAGTGGCGCCAGCGAGAATGGTCGATATGTCCTGTTGCAGCTTGGGCTCCACGTGCAGGAAGTCGTTGAGCGACTTTCCGTAGCTGGCGGTTGCGATGCGTCGACTCGAATCTTGCAGCTCTCGTCCTTTCTGACCACCGCGTGATGAGGCACGTAATTGGTAGGAGAATAGTCGGTGTGGCGAGCTGTAATCTCCATGTGGACGAGCTCATGGTACTCCTGTAGAAAAGCCCCGTATTTTTGAGAGAGCACTTTGTCCTTGGCTAGCCTCCTTTCCATGGATAGTAGGCGTCGCATGGCTGGAGAGCGTGACCCAGGGAGTTCTGGGTTGCGCAGAAAGGGTAGTCTGACTACGTAGCGGCTCTGTTGATCTCTCCGATGAGTGCAATGAAAGTGCTGCTCGCAATCTCTCTCCTCTTTGGTGAGAGGTGGTGTGGCTGGTACCTCCTCGACTTCCCAGAACCTGCGTAGCTGGGCACCAAGCGGATCGCACGTAGATTTCGCAAGGTGCGTGGAGATGCGTACCTGCTCCGAGTGAGCAGTGGTCGGTCCGGTGAGGATCCAGCCGAGTTTGGTTTCCTGGGCGACTGGGGAGCCCTGTGGTCCCAGCTGAACTCATCCCAGCAGAATGGCTGCGTACAGATCCGCGCCTAGGAGGCAATCCACCTGCCGGGGCAGGTCGAATTCCGGGTCAGCCAGTATTAATCCCTTTAGATGATCCCAATGACTGCGAGGGAGGACACTTGCAGGCAGTAGACTGGTGAGGCGAGGTAGCACTACAGCTGAAAATCTCCAAAAGGAATCAGAAAGTATCCTTGATCGGAGAGTAAGAGTGACAGTGGCACTTGAGCGTGCTGTCACTGATCTACCCACCCCAGATACGGTTATCTGATGTGGAGACTTGTGGAGAGAGAAGGCTTGCATCACCTTCTCTGTAACGAATGAGCCCTCAGATGCTGGATCGATGAGGGCTCTGAAAAGTAATCGTTCGCCACTAAGTGACTGTAATATTACCTGAGCTGTGCCTAGTAATGTAGTTTTACCGAGAGCAGCAGTGTAGCCTGGGAGAGATGTAGTGTTCGTTGCTCCAGATTGATTCAGGGCAGGCCGTTGTCCACCTGTTGTGGTAGTGCCTGGATTAACCTTGATCGGTTCAGGCTCTCGATGGAGGAGCGAATGATGCTCCTTGTTGCAGTGCCTACACCTGTTCCGGGACGAGCAACTGGATGCAGAATGGTCTGGACGAAGGTAGTTGATGTATAACCTCAAACTGTCAATGAGGTTGTATCTTCCTGATGTGTTATTCTGGAGCAGCGTTGGGCAGCTACCAGCAAAATGGTCACCTTTATAAATCACACACACTGGCTTGATCCTTTTCTTCGATGCGGAGCTGCTTGAGGCGTGTGCTGAAAATGAATTAGAGCTTTTCGCACTTTGTTTGGTGACAGAGTGGCTCTTGGGACGACTCCGGTACTGTTGGTTGCTGCAATGAACAGCATCTAGTGCCTTGGTCCGGTTCTCCAGGAACTTGCTCAAATCCGTGAACGTGGGGAAGGTTTGACACGTAGATGGGCACGAGACGAAATGGAGCGTGATAAGAAGCACCGATTTTGAACGCGCACTGCAAGTGTTTTAAGCACTTCACCCGACCCGAACATGAATCGAGCGGGAATCCGGCTCGAAGGACCAAAATGTTTGAGCCACGGGTCTTGACGAGCTCTCGCAATTGAGAGCCCAGACGTGCATGCACGAAACGTAAAACGTGATAGCCCGGACCTCATGTTCGTAAAGGAGAGGGTGAAGGGCAAATTAAAACGTTCTTTAGTGTTGTATTGAGACACTGTGAATTTATTCACCGTTCGTGTGCATACAACGTGTGAAAAGCAGGGCGTTTAATTGCGTCGGTTCTGTGTCAGGTTTTGGGTGTGTATGTGACTCACGTGTGTTTGAAGAGGCTCGTGCTCTCGCGAAGGTGTCACGCAGTAGGCCGTCGGAAGCGGAGTGGGCGAGCGCGTGCAAGCGCGAGAATTTATGCGCGCTGGCACGTTCGAGAGAGCTTGAGCACGAGAGTGAAAGTGGGGACGGTGAGCGCTTCGGCACCCATAAGCGCGCGATCTGCGCTATCGGCCCGAACAATTATAATAATATTTAGTAATTAAATATTTGTTTCTAATTTTTAATGCATGAAGGAATTGTTTTAATAGATAAAAGGATTGAGGAGTAGTGTTTTTATTGGTGTTATTGATGAGTTAAGGAAATTTAAATAATAGACTGCCTCTACTGTACGTTTCTAAGTTTTGTTCTTCTTCTTTATAAATATTGTCTATTTTGTATTTCCAGTTTTCCTTGTTAAATCCTGTTTGAATTTTCCTGGTTTTTGGAAGCACTACGTAGGTGACAACGTGGTTGAGTGCTGTTATGAAAATGTAGAAAGACCATTTGTAAATTGTGTAACGGATTTACTGATCATTGTATCGTTCAATAATTTTAGCGTTGTACATACAGCGCTTAAAATTATGACATATGTTGATGAAAGAGATTCTATGATTATGGATTTCACCACTTTTCGAATCTGTCTATTATCTGTCGAATATTCTTCTTTACCATAAATTTTAATATGGATGTCTTGAGTGTTGACAAGAGTTTTCACTGTTCCATGTGAATACATGATTTTTTCTTGTGTTTCATTGTTGTTTCGTAGTTTAAATATTTTTTGACGATCGACTTCACTGGTTAGGAGTTTGATAATTTTTTCTGTATTATAAGTGCATAAGTTTTGTTATTTCTGTATTTGCACTGTATTGGATGTACTTTTATTTTGCGATTTTTCGTCGGCAATACTGATTTCCTTATAATATTTACAGCTATTATATTATTTAGGAAAAAGGTAGGAATGGCTATGGAGATTTTAAATTTCATGTACTCATCGTTGAAACTGTTTATTATATTAAAGTATAATTTATAGAAGTTCATCCATTGAATGATTTGCTGATTGAAAGAATTTGAAGCAGAAGATAGGTGTGACATAGAAATATACATTAAGATAATTTTTGTTGGCATCCATCCTAAAAGAATGTAATATTAGTTTCTGATTTTCGTATAGATTTATTTTGTTGGCATGAAGTGACTTCTTTCTAGTTTTATAATTTTTTGTATCCTGCATTGCATGGAAGACTTGCAATTAGTTTGATTTTCTCGAGTTTCCATTATAAAGTAGTCGAGCATAATGGTCAAAAGTCTATTCATGCGATTGTAATGAATTTTCGATTTTCTATTTTATATCATATGTAACGGTGTTCTTGATTACTTTCATTTACTTTTTTGTCAAATTTCATATTTTTTTCGGCTTTGGTCAAGCTTATTGTACAATTATAAATTTAATTCTTAATAATATTTGCCTCTACTTTATTTTTAAACGAATTATTTTTAGTATCTGAATCCTTATCTTGTTGAAGATAAAATTTGTTACAGTGATTTGTACAAATTTCATTAGTTGCATTCGTTCTATCGTTTGCATTATTATTACTATTTTTGTTATTTTGATTATTTGAATGTTCAAGTAAATTTAACATGTATATTGTATCTTCATTTATTGAAATATTGTACTTATTATTTGTCTGACATTCATTAATTATACAGCCACACAAAAAAAAATTTGGTTTAGACCTGGGGATGCGACATGTATAATCTATAGTATTTTGACATGTTGAATCCGAATCGGATGTCTGTTTGGCCCTATCACATCAGGGTCAAGGTTATTTAAAGGTGAAATTGAGTAAAACCCGCTTACGTCTGTTTGACCCCATAAGGACAATACCAAGGTTTCAATGCAAAAATAAGCACAAAATTACTTATAAGATTGTTCCTTCAGTAACAAAACCATTTACAGCTGATTCAAGCAAGGGGAAAACAAATTTTATGGAAATGGACACTTTTGAATAAAAGAGAACTCATTATAGTGTAAAAAAAGTGAAGGAATAGAAGACGTACCTAACAGCCCTCATCAAGGCTACATGGTGTACAAACAGCCCTTATCATGGCTGTGTACACAATCCGCTAGCGCAAGCTCTTTCTGGAATACATCATGTTTCATAATGCCAACGGTAGTATTTTTTTAATTCAATACAGAGTTATAATCTTGTGAAATAAATAGATATCCAGTGAGAATCGCTTATCATGTGTGGTAAATAAAATATAAGTCATGGTTGGTGGTTTCCCTACTTAAATTTCTTTTGTCCAATTTGACTTTAAAATGATGTCGGTACTGTCCTCATGAGGTCAAACAGATCTTGGGTTCGGATTTATTGACCCAAAAACCTTACGAGACCTCTCTCGAGGAAAAGTCTGATCGTTTCCCGACTTATTTTATCTACGAAGACAGCTATCTGTCGTGTGTCCCATGATTTTGCAGTGATTGCAGAATTTATCTATGCTGTCTACTACGTTTTTTAATTTTTTGCAGTTTCGAACTAAATGACCTCCTACACCGCAGAATGAACATTTTGTCTATGATTTTTCTGTGATTGGTAATCTAGTATTATTCTTATAACTATAGTGATTTCCGACATTTAACGGATTATTTTTATTTTTATAGCAATTTTTAGCTGTGCGGCTCGTATATCGCATATCTGGAATTTTTGCTGTCTTGTACTATATTCGCTTAACATATGCTAAATCTGAGATTATCTTCTTTCATTGTACAACTCTTATTAGTGTGGCCTTTCTTATTGCATTGTGTGCATACTATTATTGGACAATTTAGCATTGTATACCTTGGCATCATGCAGTAGTCGCACATTTCCGGCTTATTTTTATTAGGGCAAATATTTTAATTGCATCCGCTTTCCTTGCATTTCCAGCAAACTTCATAATCGCCGATGAATGGAAATTGACTTGGTAGACTGCAGAATTTACAAACTATTTTAATTCTATTCACGGCATTCCTACAGTCGTACGAAAAATGATGAACTCTTTTTCACTCCTTACGAGGGGTTGGTTATTCAACTATATTGTGTTACAGGTGAAAATTTTTATTCTACATCAAAACAAGAATGAACAAATCGTCATTAAGTTAGCAAGAAGATTTTTTATCACGTTTGTCCAACGATGTTTTAATTTAACGTTATTTTTTCATTTTACATCCCAATTTCACCTCTTAGAAGGGGTAGTACCTAAAAGAACAACAAAATAAGTTATTTTTGCTCTAAGTAGCTAAAAATTTTTTTTTTTTTTCATGTGTCTCAGTATAGTTACTTCGGCATTATGGGTTAATTACATCAAAAGAAATATTTTTATCTTCCATAACAATAATTGGTAATTTTTGTATAGCACCGAAATTTGTATTTATACTTGACGCGTCTTTTTGCGTTATTAAATTATTGGTAGAATTCGTGACAGTATCTTACGTTTTTAATGGGGAACGTAGACTTTTGTTGCTTCTGGAAAAACTAGTATCACCGATATTTTTAACAAATTTCCTTATTGTATGGCGTGTTTTATTTATATTATCTTCGTTGTTAGTCTGAATTCCAAAGCGTTTATAGATTTCTATAAGATATAATATTTTTTTTTAATAGTCTTGAATCCATGCGGTTCTTCCTTCTTCAATATCTTTTTTAATTTTACTCCACTTTATTTCATTATAGTTCATAATTTGCTTATTTTCATAGTTTATTAATTATTTTATTTTAAGAACAAATTTTTACTCGTATCTAAGAAGTAACCCGATGCCTTCTTTAGGTCATCAATAAAATAGAATTTCTGATTAATCTTATTTGTCGTATTATATTTCTGCCTATTTTTAGTGTATTTCATTATTTTATGAAATAGAATTATTTATTATTCTTTACTTTAATGTAAAACGTTTTACACTAATTTATTATAATATTAGATAAATTTTTAATTATGTATTATACTTTGCGATATGCGTTATATTATTTCTATTTTAGAATATTTGTTGCATGTACATAAGCACTTTGCGTTTATTTATAAATTATGATTTTTAATTGCACCTTGCGTACGTGTAGTTGTTTTGCACTTTGCGTATGGTTTTAAGATTGCGTATTGTTTTCGCAACATTCTCCTATTATATTTTAATAAAAATATCCGAAACAAATTTGTCATTTCTAGTATTGAATTAATCCTAAAAAGAACCAATTGAAATGTAAAAGGAATGCATCGTATGCATTTTACAATCGAGCGTTTCTTGAAAATGATTGACGTTATTAAAAGGTACGTCGTACCATGTAACAATATATATACATGTATCAAAGCGCGCGGCAGCATGCCGCTGGCACGCATGAGTCATGCAGGAGAAGTCTAAGGCGGCACAACGTAAACCTATACACTTAGAAATGGTATTTTTTAATCTAAAAATTTTTTTAATTTTAAAATTACAAGCTTAATAATTGAAATTATAAAAACTACTGGTACTCAAATTAAAAGTATCAGTTTTACAAGTTTTTTAGGAAAAATTTTTTTCTCTTATCCAATTTACTTCTCTTGTTCAGAGTAACCGGTGCCTTATTTAGTACTACAACATATGTACTCATAATTCGCGATATACAAATGTCTATAGATATAGTAATTGGTAGAAGTGAAATACGAAAATCATATGTGAATGTGTCGTAGAAGCGTATAGAGATATTTGTTTATGTGTAAGTTTATATTCACCATATGCGATACATATCTACATTAGATAAGTTTAATTTTTAATTAAATTAAAAAAAATTTTAAATAAAATAAGAACGGACCACTTGTAAAATTTTGAATTCTTTTTTTGTTTCAGGTATCAGTGATGGATGATAATAATGAGAAATAATAATATTGTAAAAAATTTTTTCTGGTCAATAAATAAATAAATAAAATAAATAATATGGCGATCAGTGTTCATGAAATGAAATGTGTCCATAATTTTAGAAAGTTGTTGAAATAAGAATGCTGTAGTAGTACATTATGTCATAAGGGAGGGAAGTGCAATAATATTCCCCGAGGGAAAAGTGTATAGCCCGAGCGAAACGAGTACTTTACTTCCGATCTCCCTGTGTGCCCACTTTATTGACCAAAAACAATATGCACTACGTAATAATACCACTGTCTGTCCCTTGGGAATAAAGATTCTTTCTGTCCCCGTTATGAGGCAATAATAAGCCACTTTCTCCCCTGTTATGAGGGTCGGGAGTAAATATAATTCAGTGACGACCAATTTATATCATATATATCTGTGTCAAATGTGTTCAAGATCTTAGAAAGTTGATGAATTTAAATAGTTGCGAATACGGTTAAGTGGCGAGAAATATGTTATAAAATAATTTTTATATAAAATGTACGTGTCAAAGAACCCCGCACAAACCTTATGAGAATTGGCCCTCTGTCAAATTCGCTGAAACTCTGGGAAAATGTAGTTCTTAGCATCCTATACAGAAGTCTCCACACACACACATTTCAAATGAGAGTTTCAAGATCTCAGAAGAGTGTGCTTTTTTATTAAGAGTGTCAAATACAGATGTAATACCAGTTTTTCACGGCTTTTTCGGATTTTCCCAGATTTTCCGACGTTTCTATACCTTGCTTTTCAATAAAAAATCCCGCGGTTTGAAAAGGATTTTTTTTTCTACAATCTAACCTATTTAAACTTGCGTTCGCGCTTAGTTTTACTCTCATCTACGTAGCATCTTTTTGTGCCCATGGAGACTTTTGTTCAAGATGCTAAGAACTTCATTTTTCCAGAGTTTAAGCCAATTTGACAGAGGGCCAATTCTCATAAGGTTTGTGCGGGGTTCTTTGTTCGAAATTTAAGATTATAAATTTTTTGTATGTTATAACTTTAAAGGTTGCTTAATATTACAGTTAATTGTGGATTGAAATTTTACTGCGGATTTAGTAAATACATCAATATTAAGTTTTTAATGTTTTACTGCCCGGACATAAGATCCAGTATTTACCTTAAATATTATAAATTTTTTATATTATAATAATTATCTTAATTAAATTAAAAAAGCTGTGGCACAATGAAGTAACGTATTGCATAAATACATGTTATAAATCTATATTGATTCCAAGTATTTATGGAAAATTTGTTCAAGATGTTGAAAGGTTGTGCTAGTAAATTTGATATATGAAAGTAAGTGTTGTTAGTCAACGTGTTTTGTGCCATAGTGGTATTAGATCTGAAAAATAAATTTGGATTTCAGCGGCTATTAAAATAAGAGATTTAATGTAAGCGTAATAAAAAAGCTGTGGATACAGTTATTAATAACAATAATATATATCTGTAGATGTAAGTAATAAATATATAAATATATTTTTATGTGAAGTGACTGTGCCAAATGTGTTCATTATTTTGGAAGGTTGGTGCAATACTTGATAAATTTAAGTGTTAGTTATCGTGTTCATATCGTGTTTATATCGTACAAATTTAATTCTGGAATTATAGTTAACATCATAATTTTAGATTCGGTTTCAATATGGGCTTTTAATCATGCTTTAAAAATGATTGTAGAAAGAGTGATGTGACGATAATATATGTACATAGATAAATATTATAAATATATTTTTATTTGAAGTAAATGCGCTAAATGTACTCAACTTTTTGAAAGATTGGGGAAGAACTTGGTAAAGTTATCACGTTTGTGAACTCTAGAGCGGTGTGCGGTACCGACAAGAACTGGTGACCCTGGAGAACCAGAGCAAGTGGGGAGAGGGAAGGAGTAGTTTCGGCAACGTCTGACCGACCAGCCTATCACACGAGTAGCACCCTTCTTGTTGCCTAAAAAGGCTATTTCCCCGATAGAAGCGAGAGGGATGAAGCTACTTCTAAGGAGCCCGAACAAAAGTCTTTCATGAAGAATGTGAGACCGAACGATAAATTTACTCCAAACGGGTACCCTAGATGGAGGAGATCCTGCCGCCGATTCTGATCTCGTGAAAGCCCCAGTGGTCGGCGCTGGCTCCAAGTATTTTGGGGAAAAGCACTCACATAAGGCTGCAACATCTAGCGAGAAAGATATCGTGAAGGTAGATGACTTGACCGCCATGGAATATACTGTTACAAGTGTAGAACCGGGCTTCGGAGTGGCCATCATCAAGGGCATGAAAACCATACTCAGTGAATTGAAGGATTCTGTAAAGGAATACCGTAATTCCCACGCTCCGATTAAAGACGGAATTCCCAATGCGGGAAGGCTGGAATAGTGGGTCACGCAGATGAGGAAAACTAAATGGTTCACGGTGCAGTATCAAGAATCTGGCTGTCAGACGGAATACATTATCGCAAAGCATACAAAAGTGGCGCAGAAGAGATTTGTGCCCTTGCTTTCTTGCAGAAGGATCAATAAGACCAAGTGGGCAGAACAAAGAACACATCATCCGAGCTTCCAAGATTGGTCGGCTCATAATCATCTGGAGCCAACAGCACTACGATAAAGAATCCGCGGTAAACCGAGCTCCAATAGACGAAATTCATGGGTAGGAAGAGGAGGAAAAATGATGAAAACAGATAGCATGGAAGCATTAGAAGAAAGGTTCGAGACTAAAAGAGAGGTCTTAAACGACTGAGGATAAAAACAGAAGCTGTACTAATCAAAAGCTCGGAAGAGCGGATATGCGGATATGCTTAAAGAGAGTAAGAAAAAGGCAAATCCACTACAAGTTGGTATAAAAGTCAGTAAGATTCGCAAGACAAGGGATAATATGACTCCAGATTTGTAACTTATTTCTGATATACAATTATTTCTTTAAATATCAAGTAGTGAAAGATGTGTGTTAATTTATAAATAATACAGTTTATACTTATAATATTTCGGATGTGACATAAAAACTCATCTCATTCTTAAAAACGTTTAAGGAAATGCGCAAAATGCATTGGAAAAAAGTTATTTGAAAAATGTGGCGAAATTTAGGCAGAGTTTAGATAAATTTCAATTTTCTTTGAATTGATTTGGGATTTTGACTTTTCGTTTCAGTATTATTTAGACCCAGATGTTAATAATACCTTACCTGAACTAAATGCTTGAACTTTAGTATTTAATTTGTTAACTAATAATTCGTATGAAAAGGTCGATATATCAAAATATATATCCGTATATCAAAGCTTAGACTTCATATTTTATAACTTTTACCAAATAAATTCGATTTAGATTCTAGCAGAGTTGCTATATTATACAGTATCCCGCTATGGACCCCGTAAAATGAACCACCGGATAGCGGACAAAATTCTAACACATACATAAATTATCGGTTTTTTGATTAAACGCATAAATTTTGAGTTATTGGCATTTGAAAATTTAGAAAATCCGCCAATGAGCTCGCGCCTCCGTTACCGCGCCAACAGCAGAAACACCGGAGAAGGAAAGCGCGCCTAACCTTCCCTGCTCTTCTCGCTTATAGTTGAAAGCATAGCTCGCTCACTGTGTTGACCAAATCTTCAGGCGGACAAGTGGCCGAGCGCTATTGGTATACCTATAGGTATTGCATGTGTTCGTCGTCTGTCATCCCTCTCGCGGGTTTGTGTTGGTCGCGTACTGTACGAATATGACTACTGTCTCTGAGGTATCTCAACGTGTCGGTGCGTTATTCGCAAATACAAAATGGCATGCGAATATCTATTCGTATAAGGATTTGATGTTTTCTTTTTTAATAATAATAAAATCTAGACTTGAAAATAAACATTAAAATAATATTAAATTAAAGTAAATTCACTAAACGAATCTGGTTCATTAGTAAAATTATTTTTATTATTCAGAAATCTATGTTTATCAAACGATTTCTGATTAAGCGAATTCAGTTGCTTATTATTATTTAATGAATAAATATCATGTAAATACTAAGAAAAATATTAATTACTCACAAATAAATAAATCAATTATAAATAACGGTTTCTCAACTTTCTACGCGTTATCGTGAGAGTGCGAACATTTGATTCATTTCGAGGGACGGGAAAGAGGCGGAAGAATGGAATTAATTACCTAAACTAGAATAAAGGTTACCTAATTTATTCATTCTAATTTATTTATTCATAATTAAATTAGATTTATTTTCTTGAGCGATTGAAATATCGAAAATCGAGTCAGCGGCCAATTGTTCTCACGGTAAAATGCACTTAAACTTTTGTTATTTAAATTTGGAGGCTGTTCATTGAGTGTAGTTGTTAAAACTTATTCTTAATGCATCAAAGAATCTGTGGGCAATGTTTCGAAGGCTGAACTCTTTTTGATTTTTTTATGAACGCTTGAAGTATCGAAAATCTAACCAGCGCCCGATTCACACCATGAAAAAATGCATTTTAACTTGCATTATTTAAATTTGGAGGTTCTTCAATGACGATGATTTTTAAAACTTATTCTAAATGCATCAAAGATTCTGTGTTAAAAGTTTGAAAGAATAAATACATCTAGATTTTTCGCGAGCACTTGAATCGGGGATATTTCCTTATGAGTAAATAATGATTATTTCGAACTTGTTTATCAGACAAAATATCGGGGGCTTAGTGTGAAAAGGTCAGGGATCAATAAATTTTTTACGCACTTGAGGTTTGAATTTTAATTCTGAAAGTCAGAGTTTTCATATTAAAATAGTATAGGTTATATCGCCCACTTAATGGATACTGTGCTTTTATAAATTATTATATGCTTATAATTGAATTTTTTTGTACATTTTGAGTGTAAAAATGTAAATGAGAAGTATTAATGGTCATTTTTGGCATCTCGTTCAATAAATGGTATTGTCGGTCAACAATTGGGCAGATTTCTACCGCGAACTCTGGCTTGTTTTTCGATACCTCAAGAGATCGTAAAAAAAAATCTAGAAGAGTTCAGTCTTTCAAATATTGTACACAGATTCTCTGATGCATTAAGGATAAATTTTAAAAATTATCGTCACTGAACAGCCTCCAAATATAAATAATCAAATGCTTATACGAATAGATATTCGCACGCTATTTTGTATTTGCGAATAGCACAGTGAAAGATAGTATTCATACTCATACAGAGTAAGTGACTAACACAAGTCCGCAAGCGAGAAGACAGACGGCGAACACATGCAATACCTATTTATAGCGCTAGGACGCTTGTGCATCCGATGACTTAGTCAACGCAGTTAGCGAGTATGTTTTCAGCTATAAGCGAGTTCAATTTATAATAACTCATAAATTATGCGTTTGATCGAAAACCGGATATGTCACGTATGTCTTAGAATTTTCTCCTCTATCCGGTGGTTCATTTTGCGGGGTCGATAGAGGCACACCCTGTATTTTAATTCCTATATATATAATCTGTTAGAATCTCTATAAAAGTAGTAAAATCTATAATAATTACCTTTAAAAAGATAAAAGTTATGGTAAGTATGATTTTTCTTCCCCAGCATAATTAAAATTATTCGTGGACCAAATCCTATTATTAAAAAAAATCTCTTTTACTCACTGTATCTATAATCTCTTAACGATGATCATCATAAATAAAAAAAAACAATATATATTTGTTTAGGCGACAAGTCTTGATAAGGTCTCGCGATTGAGAACCGAAATTGTCGTATGTGAAAGTTAAAAAAAGACATAACCCGGACCTCGTATTCGTAAAAGAGAGGGTAAAAAGGGCAAATGATTGTTTACTGGTTTAATTAGGCACAAGTGAATTTATTCACTGCCATGCGTATTTACACTTGTAGTTATCGCGTGAAATTACAAAGAAAAATAATAAAATAAAAGAAGAAAATATTATCGAGTTAATTGCTTCGATTGAAGTGTGTGTGAAAGCGCGTGTGTGTGTATAAATACACGTGTTTGCGGAAAGACTCGTGCTTTGGCGAACGTGCCATGCCGTGGGCCGTCGGAAACGGAACAGGCAGAGTGAAAGTGGGAAATGAAAGTGTAATGTAAGAGATTTGTGTGAGTGTATTGTGTATGTATTTTGAAGTGCCACGGTGGTAGATAGAGGTCCACTTAAGTATTTTCCCGAACATCCGGCCCGCCTTCGCTAGATACTGGCGAACGGTCGTCCTGATGAGGCATGATGTTAATCTTGGAGATCGATCGGGTGTAGCTGGATGTTAAGGTTTTGACTTCTGCGACCCGAAACAAGCTATCGGATCCGGGGTGAACTGCGGTGACTCGAGCCATTGGCCACTTGCACTGTGGATATAGTTCTGAGCGTAGAAGGCAAAGGTCCCCCACGTGCATTTAAGTTTTCGTGCTACGCCATTTCGGACGACTTAGTAGGTCTTGGAGGTATTCTTTGGACCATCGACTCCAAAATTGCTGATACATGTGACGAAGCATTTACCACTGATCCAAGCATGATGTTGAAATGTCGAGTGACGGCGGCTCGGGAACAATGAGTGTCGGCTCTCCAATTAAAAAATGTCCAGGCGTCAATGCTCTCAAATCCTCTGGATCGTCAGAGATCAGGTGAAGAGGGCGCGAATTTAGGCAGACTTCGATCTGGGCAAACAGCGTCATCATTTCTTCGAAGGTTAGAATCACTCTTTTTATGTGAAATTTGAGAAAGTGTGGAGCTCCTGGAGGATTAAAACGCCACTCTGTCCTATCGGCTCTCAAAAGTCGTACAATCTCGACATCTTAAGCATTAGTATGTTAGATGCCTGAGTTCCTTATCGGCACCAATAAAATTGAGACCGCAGTCGCTCGTGAGTGAGGCGCAGATACCTCGTCGAGCAGTAAAGCATTTGTAGGCACTCAAGAATTCAGCAGCTGAATAGCTTGACACGGCTTCCAGGTGTACTGTACGAGTAGAGAAACATACAAAGACGCAAATGTAGCCCTTGTAGACTTTGTCCTTCTGCCCTTTGATGAACGCAAGTAAATAGGCCCCGCGTAGTCCACTCCAGAATGAAGGGACGGCCGAAATATGAATAATAAAAACAACAATTCAAAACTCCTACAATGGAATAGTATTAAAAACAAATTAGACATTAAAAACCAATCTTTCATTGTGATTTTTAATTTCAACACTCACCATCCACTTTGGGATAGTGATAAATTCTACACAAATGGTAATGTAATAGCTGAGAATACAGAACCAGATCACTTTTTTCTTTTGAATGATAACAACCCAATAACCCACATCACCGTTTCTAACTTTACATGTTCATTCTCCAACATTGACCTCACATTTGTCTCAACCAAATTAGCTTTGTTGTCAGATTGGACAGTCTTAGACAACACACGGGGTAGTGACAATTTTCCGATAGAAATAAATTCTGCTAGGATATTTAGCAAAGTACTCTTATTTTGCATCAATAAGAGGGAGTGGGATTAATTGAGTTACGGAAGACAGACTATTTTTTTCTCTCCCACATATACACACTTACAAAAATAAGTGCCTAAGTTGTGTAAAATTACATCAACGACGCATCCGAACTTAAAATTTTCCCCGCCGAGGTAGAGCAAAGTAGCTACGCGTAACAGGCTAACTCAGTTGCGTAAGCTAACGCAGCAACGATCACAGCGCATTTAAACAATAAGTCGCGAAATGTAGTAATGCGACGCGCCATAAATTCCGCATAGGAGAGAGAGCACGCTGAAACCTGTCCCGGTATTGCTATGCGGACGGGGAGAGATGCTACGCACGACGCGCAACAGATGGAGATGCGACATTATTGTGATCCTGTTCAATATGCCTTGCACATCGCGCAGCGACTTTTTTCTGTGTACCTGCCGCCTGCTGCCAGAGCATTGCCGCCGCTGTAAGTGCCTTCGCGGGTGAAAGAAACGCTTTCGGTAAGGAAGGGAACTTCGGCGTGCCAAGCTCCTGGTGTTTCATCGCGAGTGTAGTGCGACTGAAGTGTCCTGTTCAAAAGTCATGCTTATCTCTCCTTTTCGCGGATGAGACAAGCAGGACCCCTGACTTGCCGCACAGCAAAAGCAATCGTGCTTTCGTAGCTTTCAAAGGTTCTTTGCTTTTTTCTTGATTTTATTTTTTCGTGCGTAGCTACCTTCCCCGAGGTATCCGTCGCAGATTGCAGTGACTTCGATTAGCCTGCGTGGTATGCCCTGGAAAGTGGAGAGTTTCCGGCTACCGTCGTAACTTTTCCTTTTTCGCTGTAACCGACCAATTGTAGTAAGTGACGCTGTGCATGCCAAATTTTTTTTTCGCTATTCTTGCTGCCGACTTAACATACGAGAGTAACCTCACTCTCTCAGCTAGCCTGTATCCGACGGATTTCTTTAAGACGAATGGTTGAATTGCCTCATTCCGAGTACTTGCGTGCCTTTTCTCCCGGTGCCGCTTTATCTTGTCTTGTGCTGCGTGCGCAACAGATAGCTCGATGAGGACATGCGTGGTCACTGCAAAGCGGGAGCGACGGAAAACAGAGTGAAGAAGTTTTGCGACTCATTAGGCGCGCCATATTGAAAAACTATTAGGTGTACAACTTTGCTTCCGCCGTTTTTCGATAGATGGCTGCAGCGGTAAGTGCCGGTTGAAATAGGCAGGTCAAAAATTTCATACAGTAAGCTTGGACATCTGTCAACATAACGATAGCAGCACATAAGTGAATTTGTGTTTGCATCAAAAGTGTATTCTCGATCGAAGATGTCAGTTTTCGAGCCAAATTCTCGTCATTTGCGGGAAGTGTTGATTTTCTGCTTTCATTTGAAGAAAACTGCGGCTGAGGCTCATCGAATGCTCTCAAGTGCTTACGGTGACGCTGCTCTTAGTGAAAGAACGTGTCGTGAGTGGTTTCAACGC
>UELV01165818.1:0-10265 GCA_900490015.1 Megastigmus stigmatizans | reverse complement strand
AAATTATTGTCTCTATGCAGGCGAAAATTGAACCGCCCAAACCAATTGTTAAAGAAAATTTAAGTGATGTGATTAAATTTGTTAATAACAATGATTTAGGAAATATCATTGATAAGAATGATGACACCATTAAAGCGGCAATTATAAATAAAAATAGTCGTAGTGTTGATTTTTCGCAAATTAAAATAACTGAAAAAACAGACACCCAAGTCACCTTATCAGCGAAACCAGATAGCAAAAGTTATCAAGGTTCGGTTGTTGTTAAATACAATGTTATTTCATCAACGACAGTTGAATTGAAGATTGATTTAACATCATCGGCAAGTGGTGTTCAAATAGATAAAGATTATTTGGCACAACTTGATAAAAGTAAAATGACAAATAAAGTTGATACATTTTATTATGCGAATGGAAAAAGCACAATCAAAATCAAACAACCTTCAACTGGCAATGTCATAACTGGAAAAGTGTATGGTTGTGATGAAAATTGAAATAAAACATCACAATCAAACTCAATCGACCCAGTAAATGGTTTGGATATTGATAAGGGGCAGTATGGTTCGGTTGATGGGCGTTATTTAATTGAATTGCAACATCAAGATTTATCAACGCATACAAAAACTATTTATCTGCAAATATCAGAAAAACAAAAAGTAGAACATTATTGGGATACACCAAATGGTAAACAGTTTGAACAGTGAGCAGAAGATAACGGAGAAAAAAATATCCGTGGTTATAGTGCTAGTCAATTGAATAATTTGTTTGCAGTATCGAAGACTTGAAAACAAAGTTTAGCACATTTAGATTTAAAGTTAGAAAACTTTGTTGTTGATAACATTAAAAATGTTAGTCAAGATGAAATCGATACTTATAAAACAAAAATGTTTGCTAGTGTAAAAGAACAAGTTGAAAAGTATGTACCCGATGTTGTAGAAAACACTGACTATGTTATCAGTGTTGATAATCTAGCTGCTGGTGATTGAACAGTGAGCAAAGATGTCAAAGTTCAATCTGTTAATGGCAGTACAAAACTGTTAAGTTTGACCGCTAAAACAATTCCAGTACAACAAAAAGACCCACCAACACCAGACCCAACACCCGACAATAATAAAAAAGATGGTGATAGTAAATTGTGAATTATTGGTCTTGTTGTTGGTGTCTTGGCGGGTCTTGGTATCGCATATTTATTGTTTAAGCGGTTTGTCTTTGATAAATATTTTTTACCAAAAATTAAAAGACGCCGCCATCTTAAATTAGTTGAACAAGTTAGAAAAGAAGAAGCAGAAAAAGATGCTCAAAACAATAAAGGGGGTGAAAAATAATGATGACTTTGTTAGCAACAAGTGGGGTCAATGACTTACTTAACAAAATTTTAGGTATTGCAATGCCTGTGTTAATTGCCATCGCAGTTGTATCAGCAATTATTATGATTGGTGTTTATGCGATTGGTGGTAAATTTAACGCTGATAGTAGCAACCGTAAAGAAACAATTAAAAAAGTAATGTGAGTATTAATTTGCTTGTTAATTGTAATTCTTGCGAGTGCGGTTGTCTTGGCGTTTAAAGATACTATCGCTCCAATCACAAGTTAGGTGGTGTAATTATGTTGTTCCGAAAACGAAAACAAGATAATTTAACGGTTATAAAATCAAAAAAACCAATTTTAAAACAAGGTATCGAGCGATTTGTTGCATATTATTTTAAAAAAATATTTACAATATTAGCAATTGCGATGATACCTTTATTAATTATTGGTTGTATTGTGATTGCGGTATTATCGGCGATATTGTGGTTTTTGCCAAATACCGAAACATCAAATAATATCCAAACATTTTTTTCAAATAGTTTGAATGTTGAAACAATAGAAACAACTGGCGGGTCAAACATAATGGGAAGCATTATTGGATGAGCGATAAATAGTTTTTGTGCTATTTTGTATCTTATTTTTATCAGACCGATTGTGTGATTGCTGGGCGGGATGCAAGATGTCATTTATTTTATTGGTGGGGGAGCGTTAAGCGAACGATTATTTAGTATGAATAATATTAGCACGATATATTGATTACTGTTTGGTATTGCGATGGCAATGTTTATTGTCATTATTGGCACAAAAGCGATTGCGTGAATGTATAACAATCGCCGCCACGAAATGAAAGCAGCGATTACAAATGTTCTTATTATCATTATTGCTATTCCGCTAATACCGACATTGTTTATTATGGCAAATACAATTATGACGATGATTGTTAAATTGTTTTTGCAAAATGCTCCGATTGATACAAATAATATTGCTTTGGCGATTTTTAATTCGTCGTTTGATAATGGTATGCATAATTTTCCATATGTTCCTGCAAGTTGGACATTCAAAGATAGTGGTAATTTTAGTTATATTATTTGTTTGGTCTCGGAGTGCTTTATGGTTTATATTATGTTTACTGTTTGTATGTTTTTGTTTTGGCGGGTAATTGAATTGTTTATCTTATTGTGTTATTCGCCCGTGGTTGTTGTAATGAGTGTTGCCGACCAAGGACAACAATTTCGTAATTGAAAAGATATGGTCTTGGGGAGATTTATAAGTTATGCTTTTATGTTTATAACTTACAACATATTTATTATGAGTATTGCGGTGTTAGGGCAAGTGGCAACCTTTATGCCAAATTCTTTATCACAGCCAATCTTTATCTTACTCGGTATCTTTGCCTTTGGGTTTGCCGTTGCAAAATCACCACAAATTATAACGAGTTTAATTGGCGGTAATACAGCGATGAGCGATAGTATCGGTAATCTGATGTCCTTTGGAATGGCAACTAACCTTGCCAAAATTGGGGGTAAATTCGCGTGAAAATCTGGTAAATTTGCTGCTCGCAATGCTGTTGGTAAACCAATTGGTTTAACACAAGGGATAAGTCACGCGATGAAAAGTGGCACATCATTTAAAGATGCAGCAGCAGGAACTTTATTCGGTGGTTTTAACCCGAACACGGGTGGTGTTGCGGGTGCGTTTGCTGGTCAAGCAATGAAAACAAAAAATAAAGTTATGACAAATATAAGTGATTATCAAACATTCAAAGAACAACGAAACCAGAAAAACAATAAAGATAGTGTTTTAGAGCAAGCAAACACTAAAACAACAAAGAAAGATAAAGGAGACAAAAACAATGGAAAATAACCCAAAAATAATCACTAAAAAAGCAAGTAGAGTAAGATTTACTGTCTCAAATGTTTTGGGTGGAATTGGTTGACCAGAACTTTTTATTATTTTTGCTGGCGTTGTTTTGATAACTTTATCTTTGACTTTGCTTGCAAAATTATCGTTGCTTGCGGGAGTTATTACAACGGTTATTGTTGCTATTTTGACAATATTTTTGATTGCACCAAATAAAAATGGTGATAAATTATACTATGTGATTTTTGTTGCTTTTGGGTTTTTATTTAAACGAAAAAAACATAACATCGAAAACACGAGCAACATTCAAATTATCAATAACCGTGTTGCATTTAAAGATAAACAAGCACTTATATATAAAATAAATGCTGTTGATTTAACATTGTCAACGCAAGAAGAACGCAATACACCAATTTATGACTTTTCTAATTATTTGCGAGCATTAAATTTTGATTTTGAAATTATCAAAATTGATAGTAAGTTGAATTTTGACAAAAATAAAAACTATCTTGCACAGACCTTAAAGCAAGATAGTTTAAAAAATTCACAAAAACATCAATTAAATAATTTTTTGTCGATGTCTGAATACTTGGAAAACCAAGATTTAAAACTAGAACAAAATTATTATTTAATTGTTTTTACAAATAACGATAATAAAAAACTTGAATTATCGTTGTTATCATACAATCAACATCTTTCTTTGACTTTGCCAACAAGCGAAGAAATTAAGAAAATTGTTGATAAAAAGATTATACCAACAAATACAAAAAATTTATCAGTAGCAACATTCATTAAAGAAACTGCAAATTACTTGAAAATGGATAATAATAAATTTGTTAGTTATCTTACTGTTAATCAATTCCCTTTGACTGTTAATGATATGTGATTAAATAATTTTAGCGAAATAGAAAATGTCAATATTTCTATTCGAGTTCGGCATTTAGACAATATGACAGCGTTTAAATTGCTTGACCGTGCCATACTAAGAGCACAAGACCAAGAAACTAAAAAAGCAAGTGAAGATATTGAATATAACTTATATTTACAAAACTTTAATGAGTTATTACAACTTATTCAAGTTGGGGGTGAAACCTTGAAAATGGTTTCAATTATTTTTACTTGCTTTGCTGATAGTAAAACTGATTTAGACCAAGTTGTTTCAAATTTAAAAAATGAAATGATAAGAAATCGTTTTACTATTAATGATTTGACATTTCGCCAATTTGCAACTTATAAATGTTTGTTATTTAACAATAATGATAAATTAAAAAACATTGAGCAAGAAATGGCAACCATTACTCTTGCGAGTGCTTGACCGTTTCCAAGTAAACCGTTAAATGACCCCCAAGGACAAATAATGGGTGAAAACGAACAACTACAACCCATTATCTTTGATATTAAAACCAAGTCATCAATAAGAGCAAGTCATAATGCTCTTATTGTGGGTCAGATAGGGTTTGGAAAAACATTTAATGTTAAAAAACAATTAAATTGATTATATTGTAATAACACAAAAATCTATATTATTGACCCCCAACGCGAATATGGTGGTTTTGCCAATTATCACGGTGGGGAAATTATTGAATTTGGTAATAACCCAAAGGCAAAGATTAACCCCTTAGAAATCTTTACTGATAATTTTTCCGAACATATTTCGTTGTTAGAACAATGGTTTAAAAATTTGTATAGTGATTTAACAAATATTGACCTTGCTAAATTGCAAGAATATATTATTCAGTTGTATAAAAACTTTAAAATAACTGCTGATACAAATTTAAGTAAATTAACACGAAAAGATTATCCAATTTTAACTGATTTATATAACTTGGTTAATAAAAAAGAACAAGATACTTTGTTAGAAAAAATGCTGTGAAAACTAACCAAAGGAGCAGATGGTACCCTATTTAATGGTATTAGTACCTTAGAAATTAAAAGCGACTTGATTGTTTTTGATATTTACAATATGGCAAAATCAAAAACAATTGCTAACGCACAAATGTATTTGTTGCTTGCTTTGCTTGACCGTGTTATGAAAAAAAATAAAGAAGATAACTTAAATTTACCACCTGACCAACAGAGTTGAATTTGTATTGCGGTGGATGAGGCACATTTATTAATTAACCAAGATAATCTGCTTGCCCTTAATTATTTATTTACTTTATCGAAAACTTGTCGTAAATTTAACGGAATTTTATATATTTTAACGCAAAGTATCGGCGACTTTACCCAGCACGGAGAAAATGTTAAACGCCAAGCGCGGGGAATAATTGAACAGTGTACTTATCAATTTATTCATCACTTGAATTCAATTGGGTTGCAAAATTATACTGAATTATTGACTGATAACAATATGATAAATACCTATGAGAAAAATGTTATTTTAACTCCTAAAAAAGGATTGTGCTTATTTAGTATTAATGATAAACGCTATATTTTGCAAGTTATCGCAACCAGCGAAGAAATCAAAGCAATCGGTACCCAAGAAGACATTAATAACCTAGGAAAGGAAACATAAATTATGGAACCAAAGCAAAACGAATGAGTAACAGTTAACATTTTGGCACGCAGAAAACTAAAACGCGAAACCGAGAAATCCGTTTTATTTTCTATTCCCAAGCATAAGGGTTTGTCGGTGTGAATTAGTAAAAAATGTATTCACGGTTCGCGGAGTGGCAAATCGCTTGCTGTTGGCATTAAAGGTAATGATGAATATATTATCTGATTATATGACAATGACGCTAAAATACATGTCAAAAGTGAAATTTGACAAGGACAGTGCTTAATCAATCTTTATCAAGGTGAATGAAACAAAATAATTGAAGCAATAAAAATCAACCAAGAAGCATTAAATAAATAAAATCGTTTATAACGCATTGAAAATTATTTTAATGAATAAGATATCAACTCAATGCGTTATAAACGATATTTAGTATTATAGGAAAGGTGGTAATTTAATGTTAAAAAAAATAATAAATTGGCGAGATAAAAATATTAGCAATAAAATTTTTTATTGATTTATTTTTATTTTAGTAATACCTTTTATAATTGTATGTTTGATAAATTGTGCTTCGGCAATTATTATTATGTTTTTAAAATACCATACACTAGATTTTAAAAACTTTCATCTTGGTTATACTGATAAGTATAGTTGGTTAATTTCAATTATTTTGTTTATTATTGCGTTATTATTTTTCTTGTGATTTTATGTAAGTCATAAAATAGATAATATGGATAGTCCTAAAACAAAACAACAAAAATCAAACAAAGCAAGTGATAAGGAATTTAAAACATTACAGTTAAAAATGCTTGCTCTCAATAATAAGTATGGTATTCCAAAAAATAATTTAACTCAACATACTCTTCTTGTTGGGACAACGGGGAGCGGTAAAACAACAACATTAATGTTTTTAGTAAAACAATTAACTCAAATATTTAAACAAACCACAATTATTATTGATGGTAAGGGGGATATTGATTTAATTAATAAAGTTAAACAATTAGACCCTAACGCTTTTATTTGAGAAATTGGTGGCACAACGGAATACAACCCGTTTGCGACAAAAGATAGCGTTGTGTTATCGGATAAGATAATGTCGTTGTTTGAATTTACCGAACCTTTTTACCGCGATAAGGCAAAACATTACTTACTAATTTTATTAAATGTTTTATTAGAAAATAAAATTGATATTACTTTAAACAATATTATTGAATACTTTAATATTGAAAAATTATTAAAGTTAGTTGATGTCAAAAGTGTAAATTATGATATGCTTAGCGATAACTTTGCAGAAAAAGAAATATCGGGGATGATTAGTAAACTTGATATTACTAATATGCAGTTAAATAATTCTATTAGCAAAAATAATAGTTTACTTGAATTAATTACTAAACATAAAACGATTTTGTTTAGTATTAATTCCTTGAAATACCCCGAACTAGCGGGTTCGGTTGGGAAAATCATTATTCAAGACTTAAAAGAATTAACCACCCTAAAACCAGTTAATCAAAAAATTAATGTTGTTTTAGATGAATTTAATGTCTTTGCAAGTGAAACTATTGTCAACTTGATAAATAAGTCGCGTAGTTTTAATTATCAATGTTTCTTGTCTTTTCAAACAAATAATGATTTAAAAACAAACAATATGAATTTAACAGATACCATTTTTGGTAATGTTAATACTATTGTTTGTCATAATATTAAAGACCCGAACACCGCAGAATATGTGGCGAGTGTCTTTGGTACCCAAGAAACCGAAAAACTAACTCGCCAACTTGATTTTAAAAATAACACGGCTGATATGGGTTCGGTGCGTGCGGTGGATGAGTTTATTGTTCACCCGAACGACCTTAAAACCCTTAAAATTGGGGAATGCTATTTAAAAACAACGCTACCGAGTGGTAGGTTATTTATTAAAAAAATACAAATTGACCCCACTTGTTTAGATGGTTTAATCACATTACTTAAATAAATAAAATGATATAATTTTTTTGTAAAAATAAATATAGGAGGAATTATTAAAATGGAAAAAAATAAAAAATATTTAACAAATATTACAGATGATGATGAATTAGAGTTTGCGAAACAAATTTTAGAGAATATGAAATCAGATTGTGAAGATTGTTGTAGTGATGATGAATTGAATTAAAAAATAGAATTATTTTTAAATAATTCTATTTTTTAATTTATAGTGCTATTTTTCTTTGTTTTTGAAAATTTATTGATAAATAAATTTATCTGTTGTACAATATATTTGTTAGCAACTAGATTGCTATTGACAATTAAAAAACGGAAACACAATCCAATTTTGAACAAGCACTGTGTTTCCACTGACAATTTTAACATATTTTATTTAACTTAGAATGTGTTGTATCAATTATTATAATTTTGTTTGTGGAAATAGCTGTCTGTTATTTCCCTTTTTATTTGTTTATCCAAAAGGAGTGATAAAAAAATATTTTATCCGCACATTTGTGGTACAATACAAATAACTAAATAAAAACAAAGAAAAATGACCTAGCAGTCATTCTTCTATACACCTATTAAGGGTCTAGACAACCGCTTAATTAGGTTAATATATAATTTAACTGAACCGCACAGTTGTGGTGGTTCTTGGGTAAATTATAACATTTTTTAATTTTTGTGTATAGGTAGAGTGATAAAAAGTCATCTACCTATTTTTTTATTTAATATCAAAATAACAAAAAATTAAGTTTATATTAGACTATATTAGCGTTGAAATAACCGAAAAGAATATTATACATTTTGGAAAATATCAACGCTGATATGGGACTTAAATACGGTCAAAACTGCAGAAAGGAGCATATTATTATGCAAGAATTACAAATTCAAAATGAGTATCAAGCATTCAATCAATTAAATCCTAATAAGGATATTTCAAATATTTTCACACCGAAAAAAAATGTCAATAAAAAATTTACGGAAAAAAGTAATATGGTTCGTTTTGGAACGATTTATATTTCATCATCTAAAAAATTCTGTCATTTAGACAAAAATAAAGAAAATTATTTAATCGGTATTAAACCACATTATACATATAATGTATATGACGCCGAAAAAAATTGAAAAGAAAAAATCACCGGAAAAGAGTTAATGAAAAAATACAACTTGGTAGGTTTTCATTATTTAACTGTGGAACAACAACGGTTTAAAAATATGCAAAAAGCAAATCCATTCTTTTTGCAATTTAAAAATGTCAAAGAGAGTATGGAATGACACCGCCAACAAGCAAAAGAACAACGCGAACAGTTAAACGCTCTTTTAATGAACCGCAAAAAAAACACAGATACAAAAGTATCCGACAATAACATAATCAATGTTAACAATGCTGATTATGAAAATAAAAAATATCAATCTACCGAAAATAAAAAACGGACAATTGATATTAACCAGTTATTAACTGAATTGGATAACCCAATTTTTAGTTAATAACAAAAAACATTATCAACAATTCGAGGCACAGGGACGAAAGTTAACCCAAAAGTGTCCAACTAAATAATATCACTTGTTTTGAATTAATAAAAACATTTTTCGTGTTGTTTTTATTTTTGCTTTTATTTTTATATTTTCCTAACAGAACGATTCACAAAACATTTAACATTATATTTCAAACAAGTGAAATTAAATACTTATTTAATTTTTACTTTATTATTTAGGTAAATTTAGTATTAATTTTATTAAAAAAATAGTAAATCTTATAGGGTTTAAGATAAAATTATTAGGTATTAATGTGGTACTTTAAAGTACTTATTATATTTTGCTTATGCTGCGGAACTACAAGCATTTTGGCACGCCAAGCACCCGAAACCCCGCACTCCCAACGATGTTGATAGCACGGGGTTTCGGCTTAATGTTTGTGTTCCGCAGTGGTGGTTATTTATTGGTTGTATTTGCTGTAAAAAATACAACCAATAAATAACCACCTAGTTCCTTTTTTCTTTTTGCCCGTGCCCTTAAAAGAAAAAAGCGAACCGAAAAAAGAAAAAACCCCGCCCTGCTGGTGGGACAACGGTGGATGATAAGGAGTTGATGTTATGGGTGAGTTAGAAAAAATATTGATTATGATAAACCGCTGGGGTCATTTGAATATAGAACAAGTCGCATTGCTGACACAAAAATCATTCATAAGTGCTAAGAGGATTTTAGAACGAAATTTTAAAAAAGGGTTTTATAAAATAGACCAACATACAAGAAAAAATATTTATTATCTTTCTCATAAGGGTAATACTTTTGTTGGCCGAGAGCATAAAAAAGCAATTAAGATAAATTGCTATGAACTCGCCCATCAAGATATGTTAATTAAATGACTTTGTAGCAAAACCGACATTGAGCACTACCAAACTGAACGTGAGTTAAAAATGGAAAACGGTAATTTAAACGCCTATCCTGACCTAATTGTTTACAAAACTGATGGAACAATTCAATTAGTCGAGTTTGAGCGAACACGAAAAACTCCCGAGCGGTTTAGAAAAAAACTCGATGGTCTCCGCAAATACTATAAAAACAACTACCAAGTCCATTGAATTACCCCAACGCAGACACTCGCCAATTGAATTGAAAATCAAATCAATAACTATGCTTG
>UELV01165817.1:0-18342 GCA_900490015.1 Megastigmus stigmatizans | reverse complement strand
CTCTCTCTCTCTCTCTCTCTCTCTCTAGCAATGCAGTAGTATATGGGAGCGCGCTATAGAGGTGGAGAGAGGGGAGCGCGCTGTAGAGGCGAAGAGAGGGGAGAGCGTCACGATGAAACGAGTCGAGAAAACCCCCAAGGTGCGCCAATAGATGTTTCACATCAAAAATGTGAAAAAAGATGCCAAATCTGATGCAAACGGGGAGGACGATAGGCCTTTTATCGATTGTGAGAAGTTGCTCGAAGTAGAAAAGCTAAATGTTTCAACAGATTCGAGTACCGATAACGCATCTACCCCTATCAGGTATGCTAACCAATTTAGGCACCAATTTCGTTCGAACAAATTTGAGCCATGCGGGTCTTGTAATCTGGTGTTCGTAATATCCACTACCTCGCATTGAAGACTTCAATTGGATCGTCATTATGTTTTGAAGTACTGGAATATTCCAGGACAGTCCCGAAAAGTATCGTAAATAACCAGGACTATAATGTAATATATTTATTTGTCCTCGTATTATCCAGTACTTGTATAAGTAAGTCCTTGCATGATCAACGTCTTCAACTATATTATCCTGGACCTCAGTTATATTATCCGGGACCTCATTTATATTATCCGGCACTAGGAACCTTGTACTAGTAATATCCAGGACCTGACATTAAGAATATTAATCGTGACCTTGCTAAATTTTTAAGTCTTGGAATGTTCCGGAAATGACCGTTCAAAATATTCTGGATTCAGGACCGTCCTGGAAACAGCCAAAAGTCCTGAAAATGACCGTTAAACATACTGAATGTTCTGGAAATGACCAAATGAACATCCTTTTATACGGGCAAACTTGTAACCGTATATATACTGTTACTTATACGGACAATAAGTGATTTTAATTTATTATATTTATATGCACAGGTATTAATGAGGACACGTAAATCACTCGATACTTACGAACTTGAAATTGCATATATAACGTTACTTATAAGGACAATAAGTGATTGTAATTTATTATATATACAGAGGTACTAATGAAACCTACATCCTTTTCTACATGAAAACTTGGAATTGTATATATATATATAGTAGCTGATGAGGACAATATTAGAGTTTAATTTATTATTTCTAATATATTATATATACCGAGTTATATGCGGAAACCAACATACTTTTATAAATGAAAACTTGTAATCGTGTATATGCTGTTACTTATACGGACAATAAGTGATTCTAATTTATTACATATGCAGAGGTATTAATGAGGACTCGTAAATCACTCGATACTTACGAACTTAAAATTGCATATATAGTGTTACTTATAAGGACAGTAAGTGATTGTAATTTATTATATATATAGAGGTATTAATGAGGAAGCCTATATCCTCTTCTATATGAAAACTTGTAATCGTGTATATACCGTAACTTATAAAGACAATAAGTTATTCTAATTTATTATGTATACAGATATTAATGAACAGAGTTACATCTTCTTCTACATGAAAGCTCGTAATTGCATATTTAGAGTTACTTATGAGGACAAAAAGCGAGTTAAATTTATTATATATACAAAGATCTTAATGAGGACATAAACATTCTGTTATACATACAAACTTGTATCTCTGCTATGCAAGAATGGTTAAAAGGACTGTCTTTTTTAACCACCTAAGTGTGTAATTGTGGTATAGAAGGACAGTCCTAATAACAACCTGTGCATATATGGACTGTTACGAGGACGGTCCTGATATCCACCATTTGTCCTGATATGCACCGATGCATGTGAGAAATGTCCTGATATCCACTTTTCTACATATACAGGGTGTCAATTAAGTCCCGGGATGGCTGAATATTTTCTGAGGTAAAGTAATTCTGAAAAAGGTGAAGGTCATTTCTTAAGTAACTTTCAACGAGGAATCTAATGGCGACATTAAATTTTTTTTTAAATAGGAACCCCCCTTTTTAAGACCGGCAATCGATAGAGCGGGAAATTCTACATTCAGATGCGTAATTAAGTCAAGGTTATTAATTTAAAAAGTGCTTGACCTTTCAAATAATATGCAAAGCTGATCTCAAAGTCAAGGTGGTCAATGTTGTTGATTTCAAAAAAAGTTTGAATACGACAATGTTTTGACAGTTTTTCCAAAATTGACCTTGATTTGACCTTCTAAAGATCACGCCAAATAATATTTTCGACATGAAATTTCCCACTCTATCGATTTCCAGTGTAAAAAATGAAGATTTCTATTAAAAAGAAATAGTTGACCTTGAAATAACCTTAAAGGTCACGTTCAAGGTTAAGTATAATGTAACCATTGAGTTCCTCGTTGAAAGTTATATCAAGAATAGCTTTACCGCTTGCAAAAGTATTCAGAGGTATCTAAGAACCTTGCTAGAGTGTAAATAACCTTGCAGTAACCCTCAAAGTCAAACACTAGCTCTGACTTAATTACGTATCTGAATGTAATATTTCCCGCTCTATCGATTGCCGATATTAAAAAGGGGGGTTCCTATTTAAAAAAAAATAGTTGACCTTGAAATGACCTTGAAGGTCAAGTCCAAGGTCAAATTTAATGTCGCCATTAGATTCCTCGTTGAAAGTTACTTAAGAAATAATCTTCACCTTTTTCAGAATTACTTTACCTCAGAAAATATTTAGCCGTCCCGGGACTTAATTGACACCCTATGTATTTGTACTCCTATGTAATTATTATCTGGTACTATCTATTTATAAGCACCCAAAAGTGATATCCCACCAAGACAAGCTCAATAACAAAAATAACTAAGGACTTATTAACAAACAACGAAATCAACTGGACTATCACGCTAACAATATTAAAAAGGAATCTAAGGTAACTTTCATCACTCCATCACTAATTACGAAGAGAACGAAACTAACAATCCCAACAAAAACTGAAGGAAAACAGCACTTCCGCGTAATAATAAACCCCCCTCGTCGCGTAAATTTTTCGTTTTTCTCTCGGTTCCGTTTTTCTCCCTCTCAAAATTTCGCACCCCAACCCCAACCACTTCGCAAACGCCGCTCTCGACAACGAATTGGATTTTATGACTACAGCCGAAACAGGACGAAACCGGGCATCAAGTACGGCGACCACGGCAGAGCAACAGATGACTACCCAAGCAGCATTTTGAATATCCATGTTTATATTAAAAGAGAGAGAGAGAGAGAGAGAGAGAGAGAGAGAGAGAGAGAGAGGGAGAAAACGCCGAGCCCCGGCATTCGCGATTACGCGGTAAGTGCGATTACAATTTTCTCAGGTTCGAATAATCCCGTCGGAAAAGCCAGTGTGGACGCACACTGGCCGACGGTGCCGTGGAACAACCAAGTTACTCAGCAAAGAGTAACCTGCAGAAAGCGAGCAGTGTCGGAGCCTGTAAGCCGCGAGCCAAATCTCGCGACAGCTCCGAAAAATCGCGCTATCCGCGTGCGCGTACATGATATAGAGACTGAAGAGCAAAGGCCCGAGGACCGACCCCTGAGGTTCATCTAAATTTGTCTCAACCCACGAAGAAGAACCATTTTTAGATAAAACGCGTTGAGTACGGCCTTGTAAACACGATTTAATCCACAGGAGGGCGGTCCTCGAGAACCCGAGATCGCGGAGTTTGCTCAACAGTCTCGAAGGCGAGATGATGTTGAATGCCTTACTGAAGTTAAAGAGCAACAGCAAGGTGATCATCCTTTGATCAATGCCTATACGAATGTCATCAGTCAATTTAAGCAGGGCTGTCTGAGTACTGTGATCTTGTCTAAACCCTGCCTGAAAAGCACCGACAGTGCCGATCCTGGAGAGATAGCTGGTAATTTGAGAGTGTGCAATCTTCTCGAGCTCCTTAGAAAGAAAGCACAGTAGGGCGATGGGACGAAAGTCCATAACTGAGGATGGAGCTGAAATCTTTTTTAAAGCCATTTAGTGTGCCCTCCTCCAGATGCTCGGAAAGACCCCCTGTGCAAAGGAGCACATGAATAAATGAACTATATAATTCCCCAACAGTGGCAGGGACTTCACTACAGCACCCTGCGGTATCTCATCCGCACCCCTCTCCTGTGATGAAAAATGAGATATGGCGAGAATTACATCTGGGAATGAAATGGGTCGAAAAGAAAAACTATCTTCAGATGCGGATTGTATAATATTGTAACGTCGTGAGCGCCTTCTGGAAAATCTTGAACTTCATTACATGATGAGTTACCATGCGCATTTTCCTTTTACCTTTTTGGGTAAGATCACGGATTCAAATCGACGGATCACACCCATGGTAAAACAGGACACTTCATTCCCCTAGATCATATCTAGTTATACCCGAACTTGAGTGTGCGTTTAAGTTTAGGTTACACCATTAGAGCGGCGAGTATTTATATTGCCTCAAGTTATATACTAATAGTAGTACCTTTTTAGGGTCAATAATTTTGCGATATGTAAGAAAGATTAGATAGGAAAGCATACGAACATTAGTGAGAGGGTTTCCCCAAGTAGTTCCCCGCATTTATCCCATGAATCTATATACAACGCTAGGAACTTAGTTATACAAGGACCTATACCTTATTTTATATCTTTACGACGAGCGTTTTTCCTCTCTTATATTATTTTTCTATTTTCGTTTTAGTATCTTAAGTTAACCGAAACCCGGCCAGCTACGATCCTTTTGCAAGGCAATAAAAAATAAACAGATGCCCATTTGCGCATCGGGGCGAAGCAATCTAGAGGTGACAAACATGTGTAAGAGATTACCGAGGGCCACCCGTTATCTACGATAAACACATGTGAGGAAAACCCAAGACAGGCCCCGCACGTGCAAATCATAAAAACGAAAGGGACGCGTAAAGAAATTTTCCCATGTTTTTCCCATAAAAAATTATACGCGTTTCTATCCTTTTTATTTTACGCTAATATGAACCTTTTCAAACATTTAAAATATGCCATAGATTTTAAATAATAAGATATTGCGGAATAAGCGTTTTTAAGTATTTTTAAGTAAACCGATACTCTTTCTCTTGGTTAATTATTATATTTTAGTTTTGCTTTTAATATTGTTTAGCGCTATTGAAAACCGAGTAGTATAATATTTTCAAGTAAATGTTTATGAATAATAACTAATACTTTTTATCGTTAGGAATAATTTTTACATTTAAGTTAATATCATGTTCTAATTTTATTTTAATAAACAATATCACATCTTCAAATAAAAATAACTTCACTCAGTTTGTATTTTTACTTTTGCAACTATATAGGAATTAATAACAATTACAACAGTAACCATTTGTATTTTATTATTTAACAGACATTTTAAATACAAATCACTCTTTATATATTTTCATTTTTAGGAACGAGCGCCATCATTTATATTATTTAAAATGTAAGAATTTATAACCGATAGTTATAAGATTGCGTTTTTGATTTATATTTAATTGTCCCAACGCAGCCTTACATTTAAACGAATAATTATAGCTGATTCATATTTTTATTAATAGAAATTTTTACAACATTATTTGTCGTTTATTTTTAATTTAATTGTGCAAAATATATTTTATACAAAACATTGTCTTCTTAATTAAGGCAGCGTAATTTAGACTTTCAACAAGTTTAATCTTAGCCAACTTGTACTTGTTATTTTAAATAGTTTGTAAGCAATAATACAACCAATACACCTGTTATCTATTGTTAGTTTAAGTTAAATATTGTGTTCTAATATTGTTTAGCAAATAAGATTTAGAACCCTAATAGTATAATATTTTCAATTAAGAATAACTTTACTCAGTTTATATTTTAAATTAACTTTAGCAACTATGTTATAATGAATAACAATAACTAATTGTATCTTGTGAATTACGTTATTACTAGTTAGCAAACATTTATAATACTAAATCACTCTTTATAGAAACGAGCAGCGAAAAATTAATTTAACAATTGAGTGAAATATATCAAATTGTAACCGATAATTATAACATTCCGTTTTTAAATATATGATAAGTTTATTCTAACTCAGCGTACAATCAAACAAATAACTACAGTTAAATTCATATATTTGCTATTAATATTTAAAAAAAAACGACTATTGTTATTTATTTCAGTTTACTTGTACTTAATACAATTTTATACAAAACTATGTTCTCCAAATTGCAGCAATGTAAATTAAACTTTCAACAACTATAATGTTATTATAATTTAACGTTATAGGTTTTTTTTTACTTATTATTTTTAATAGTTACAAATAATAATTAAGCGAGTAATAATGACGATTACATAAAATAGAAGTATGTTAATTCTTAATGTTACGCAGGTAGTTTAATGTTGAATTTAGTAATAATTGTCATATGTAAGAGTGAAAATAAGAAACAAATAATGCACTTCATTTTTAAATAATATTTTTAACATTTTTCATTACACAAAGCTAAATAGATACTTTTTATTGAGTTTAGTCGCAGAACAAACATGTTTAAGTTAATAATAATTATCAGTTTGTCGGTTATTAAAAGTTCTTATTTTCACTCAGTAACTACCTGTAGTATTTAAAATCCAAGACAATATTAAAAACTACCTAACTTATGGAGCTATTAGAGCGCCTCAACGCTAAGGGAATTCCAGGCAGTGCAGGCCCAGCAGGTATAAATACAGCCGGAAAATTGTGCAGGGCACTCATTCTCGAACTCAGCACTCCACGAGGCACATTGGATTCAGCACTCTTCGCACTACAGAATTTTACCAGTATCAGCATCTTGGAACGTCACAAGGCAGCATCATTAGAACGTCACGGACCGCAGCAAAAAGCAAGAATTGTATACTTTATTTCCTTCGCTATTTAAGTTTTCCGCATGTAATCATTTTCAAATAACGCAAAATAAACCAAAGTAAGTCTTGAATCCAAGTTTTTATATTTTACCTTTAATCTCTTTTAAATATTTATAATAAATATACATATTAAAGAGTCCAATCGTGCATAGCATAGGCACGGTTCTCTTTCAAACATTTATAATTAAATATTCAATATTAAAGAGTCCAATCGTGCATAGCATAGGCACGGTTCTCTTTCAAATAATTATATTTAACTATGCAATATTAAAGAGTCCAGTCGTGCATAGCATAGCCACGGTTTTCTTTCAAACAATATTATTTAAAATTACGTATTAAAGAGTCCAATCGTGCATAGCATAGGCACGGTTCTCTTTCAAACAATATTATTTAAAATTACGTATTTAATAGTCCAATCGTGCACAGCGTAGGCACGGTTCTCTTTTAAACATTTATAATAAATATTCAATATTTAAGAGTCCAATCGTACATAGCATATGCACGGTTCACTTTCAAACATTCATGATTAAAGATCCAAAAGTTTAGTAAGCCTAGTCGTGGCTCTATAGTAGGTATTAACCAATTTTATTACAGGAGTTAGGGAAAGGGCAAGCCTGAGAAAGGAAATGTTTATTAGCGTTTTGCCAAACTTTTATTTAGTCACGTAAGAAATACCCGAATTGTATTTGCACCTACGCTTTCTTAACTAGAAAATCCCGAGTTATAGCGTTTTCAGACGTTGGCTCAAAATTACCACAACGAATGCGACTAATCATTTAGTTAGGATTGGTGCGGAATAACAATATACCCCTGGTGAATATTCTAGGACGTCAGATAGGAGTTATTTCGAATAGAGGCCCCGGAGGGATGTGTTATGTTGTGGGGTTGAGGAAGTTTAGATCTGCAAGTATCATTTTAGAAAATTAGATTTTCAAAAAAATTATATATAAAATTTTTTTTTTTACGAAAAATTCAGCGTATAACTTCCGCTTAGACAAGGTTGTTTTTCAATGAAGTCAAAAAACTAAACCATATTTCCTTTTATTTTCTAGTGGAAAATTTCAATAATTTTCCCGCGAAAAGCGCGCTAAAAAAGAAACAGAAGAAATGAAGCAAAACAGCAAGAAGAAATATCACCGAGCGTAGAAGGGCTTTGACAGCAACCGGTATAAATTATAGAGCAGAACGCGCCGCATTTTTTAGAAGAAAGGAGGCGAGAAAGAGACGAAGTGATTCAACCGCAAGTACTTGTAGTGCAAGCTCAAGTACCTGTAATCCAACCGCAAGTACCTGCAATTCAACCGCAAGTGCCTGCAATTCAACAACAAGTACCTGTGGTACAAACACAAGCACCTACGGTGCAACCACGCCCAATGCGGCCATTACCAGAGCGCATAGAGAACATCGGAGCAAGAGTAGTGGCAGCAATTGTACTCATTAGAGGGGAACGGTCCGTGAAGCAACCACAGATCGAGGTTTTCGATCTAGATTAACCAGAGAAATAGGGACCAAACGACAAATAGGCAAAAATATATACTCGTATATAAATAGAATTGCGAGTTTTACACATAAATTTTTGGATTCAAACGTGCAGATCATTAAATAATTAAATTAAATTTACGTTTTTTTTTATATACGTTGTAGAACCTTTTTATTTACTTTTTTTTAATTTTATTGTTTCGACAGGCTCGAGTAGTAGAGCAACGGAATATCCGGGTAATTGATTTAACTAACGAAGCGGCACCCAGCACAAGTCACGCGGCAAATAGAATAGGTTGAACCGCAGCACGTCGGGTAGCACGACGTCAAAACCAGGACATTATCGCGGCAATAAACACACTTGATATAAGGCAGGTGGTATATATATTATATATATATATATATAACCAAACAACTAAATATGTATCGTTTGGGTTATCAGGGGCTCTTAAAATTATTTGTATCAGCGGAAATATCTACTAAAGGTTTTATTTAATAAAAAAAAAAAGAAAAATATAAATATATATATATATATATATCAGTAAGCGCACACATAAAATATAAATCAACGACCATCCACCAGCGCGAGTACTTCGGAGTATGTGATTTTTCGGACTAAAACGAGTAAATCTTAAAGATAAACAAATAATAAATTTTTAAAATTACATATATTTTTCTTTTTTTTTTATTAAATAAAACCTTTAGTAGATATTTCCGCTGATACAAATAATTTTAAGAGCCCCTGAAAACCCAAACGATACATATTTAGTTGTTTGGTAACCTAATGAATTTCTTCTCATTTAAATGATCGTTTTTATCGTTTTTAAACGAGTCCCCTACCGAGAATTACTTAAGGCAACAAATAGGCAAATCATTCGAAAGATTGGCTTGGAGATTTGGAGCCAGAGCTTCAGCAACGCTACTGAGTATCTGAGCGATTGTATAGCCGAGTTTTGGAAAGTACATCACGCACAACTGCTTGAGAACAACCAGTTGAGTGCAAATTTCGAGCGAATTTTCGACAAACATATGAAGCTACGAATAGTTCTTGGAGAACACATTAGGAAAAGCGTGAAGGATAACGTACAGATTAACAACCGGTTAGAGAAGTTAGAGGCGCAGTTAGAAGATATCACTGTGAGTTTCAACAAACTATCAATTAAGGAATAATATACGCACTTCTAAACCTGTTAGTTAGATTTTTTTCCTTGTTACTATAATAAAAAAAAATTAAATAGGAAGTATTTCTTGTACATATGAGTCAAGAGCGTATAACACGTAACCAAGCTCTATTGGACCAGAAAAAGAAGAACGATGTTTTGGCATACAATCCTTTCGTCCCGCTAAATAAACTTGCACAAGACGAGGAGGACGACTATAAGAGTTTGAAATCGTCCACAAGCGGAGGCTCAAAAGATTCAGATCTTGAGCAGACCATTAGGTATAATCGTTCTGTCGAAGACATTTCCGACGAGGAGGTGGAAAACGATTTTATTATGGCAAACGAGGCAGTAAATGTAAATTTACAGTCTAGCCAGATTGTATCAATCAAAGATGCAGTCATGGTAGTGCCCTACTTTGACGGTAGTCACTTTGATGCAACGAGGCAAAGAAAATGGTTGACCCAGCAGCAAAAGGAAATTTAACCAAACTTGTCAGAAGCAAGCTATTCGGTGAGGCGTGACAAGCAGTAATGGGAAAAATTTTTGACCATATTGACGCGTTGAAAGCTTATTTAAGAAACATATACGCACCTGCGAAGACTGTTACATAACTTTTAGGCGAATTAGGTAATCAGTACCAGCATGATAACGAAAGCGTAATAGCTTTCGCTAACAAGATCAGGGAGTTAGGTGACAAAATCCTTGAAGCAGGAAAATTATCCAACAATGGAGTGATAGAAGTGACTTTTCGAACTTCAATAGAAAAAAACATAGTAGATCGCTTCCAAAGAGGTTTAAAAAGCGAAATAGAACAGAGGATAACAGCAACGAATACAGTCGACGATATTCTCTATCGAAAATAAATTACCAGCTCTGAAGGCTTTACGTAAAGTTCATCACACAAATATGGAAGTTAAACTACAAAAGAAAAAAGTTTTTACTTGTCAGTTATGTCGCGAAGAGGGACATGAAGCTGGTGCCTGCAAGGATTTCATCAAATGTAGTTATTGTGAAAGGCCGAGACACAAGGTAGATAATTGCTGGCAACGCGGCAATGATCTTAATAAATCACTAAATCAATGTCAGATCTGCAACAGGGAAGGCCATGCCGCTTCACAATGCAGACGGAAAATTGCTAGATTTGCGAGAAGCCAGGGCATTCAACAAGGCAATGCTTCCAAAATCAGAAGAAGGGCCAGGCCCAATCATTTACCAGCATAGTTTGTCAGATTTGCAACAAGCCTGGGCATAATGCAACCACTTGTTACATTCTGAACAGACAGCGTCAAGAGCACTTATAGTATAGAGCAGATATGTGAGAAGATTGGACACACAGCTGCTACATGTTTTAGAAGAGCAGGAACCGAGAAAAACTGTGAGTTCTGCGGTTTCAAAGGCCATACAGTAGACGTATGCAGAAATAAACAGAATGCTCTATGACAAGGGGCGGGAAATGAGCACGGTCTCTCGAAACAGAGCGCAGAGAGAGATCCCATGAAACCAACTCAACGCTCGACCAACTCAATGCAAACGAACAACTTGTTAGACGAGTTAATACCGTTGAATTGAATTTACCAAACAAATTAGTCCCTTTTATTATATTCAGGAACCCGAACTTAGACGTTAAAATAGATCTTATGTTAGATACAGGATCGAAAGTGAGTACAATAAGAATAGGTTTTTTAAGTAGTCTAGAATATTTCAATGAATCATTAAAAACTACAATTAAAGGAATTTCTGCAAATCCCACAAAATCGTTGGGATTGATAAAAATCAAGTTATTTAGGATAATTATCGAGTTCGTAGTTGCACCAAATGATTTTCAGATTCCTTTTAGTGGAATTTTAGGATCCAATTTTTTCAAATGTGCTGGAGCAAAGATAGACTTAAAGCAGAAAAAGTTGATCATTGGTAGCGAAAGTATAGCTTTCAGGCAAATTATTAACCCCAGTTTCGAATCCGAGTCGCATAGAATTACCAATATTGAAAGTAACGAAAGTGAAAAATGTATACCTTTCGTCAATATTATGAATCCTCCGTCAGGTAGCGCGGGAAAATTCATGATCGATACCGGATCAGAAGCTAACTTGATTAAATCCCATTTACTACCAATAGAATGTGAGATAGGTAAATCAAACCCCGCCTGGTTAAAGGGAATAGGTAATAGTTTAATAGAAGCGCGGGTACTGCGGGAATCACATTATATGGAGTGCCAACCATTTTTCAGGTAGTTCCAAACGGTTTTCAAATATCTTGCGAGGGAGTTTTAGGATCGACATTTTTTACGGAGTCGGAAGCAATAATCGATTTCGAGGATAAGATTTTAAAATTTAAAGATAAATACGCAGTGTTAAAGTTTAACGATCTTAGTTCTATATACTGAAATCGACGTTTCTAGTAATACCTCTACTGCAAATTCAGATACAGGCGAGGATGCGAGTTTCAGGGACAAAGACCTACTGGAACTTGATAAATATTATAATGACTACGACACAGCGATCACCGTCAACGATGAAACCGACACAGGAAGTGATTTCTCCAGTCATTATTATCAAGTAGCACAGTTAGAAATTTTTTCAGATTTGAATATTTGCAAAGAAGACATTCTTGTGAACAATTACAGCCCAATAACCTCATTTAAATATGCGTTTAACGTAAATATACAAGGTAGGGAACTTAAACCGTTCCTTAATCTTGAACAATTTAGACAGCGTTAATAAAAACCAAGTAGAAAAACTAGTTGACGCGAATAAAGATATTTTTCACCTAAAAGGCGATAAATTGGGTTGTACAAATGTAGTAATGCATAGAATTCAAACTACCGACGATTACCCTGTGAATTCTAAGCGATACAAATACCCTTTTTCACTTAGAGAAGAAGTAGACAGACAAATCAAGGATCTTTAGGTTATAATACCCCAGTTTGGTTTGTCCCTAAAACGGCAGATTCAAGTGGAAAACCCCAATGGCGTATAGTTTTGGATTTCAGGCAGCTTAATGTTTCCGAGATTTTCGACCAAGTAGGAGGCTATAATTATTACATAGTTCTAAACTTAGCATCAGGATTCCATCAAATCTGTATGGATCCACGAGACGCTCATAAAAAAGCGTTTAGTACACCGTATGGACATTATGAATTCGTTAGAATGCCATTTGGACTCAGAACAGCAGCCAACTCTTTCCAAAGATTAATGGACGATATATTGAACAACTTACAATGTAGAGATGGTACATTCGTTTATATTGATGACTTAATAATATGTAGCAACTCATCGGAAGAACATGAAGAAAAATTTAACACTGTAATGGCGAGATTAAGAAAAGCCAATCTCAAAATACAATTGAGTAAATGTGACTTTTTAAGACGTGAAGTCAGTTACTTGGGACTTGTATTGAGTAAGGAAGGACTTAGTCCGGACCCGAATATGGTCGAAGCGGTCAAGGAATTCCCTAAATTAGAAGACAGGAAAAACGTCCGACAGTTTCTTGGTTTGGCCGGATATTACCGCAGGTTTATCCCGAACATTGCTCAAATAAGTAAGCCTTTAACAAAATTGTTACAAAAAGATATCGACTTTCACTGGGATGATAAACTTGAAGTGGCTTTTAATGACTTCAAAGAAAGTTTAAGCAATCCACCCTTACTGCAGTTTCCAGACATCTCTAAACCTTTTAATATAACGACGGATGCGTCGGGGTATGCTTTAGGCGGCGTACTATCCCAGGGTGAAATAGGGAAAGATCGGCCAATAGCCTATACATTGCGCATGTTAAGAGGCCCAGAGTTATCATACGAAGTTTATGGAAAGTAAGCTTTAGCAGTGGTTCACAGCGTTAAAATTTTTAGATCGTACATTTATGGGAAAAAGATATTTATAGTAATGGATCACCAGCCACTAGTTTGGTTCAAAAACGCAGATTTAAACACCAGAGTACAGAAATGGAGGTTTAAATTATCAGAATTCGACTACACCGTGTTATACAAACCAGGACGATACAAACAGCACTTTCACGCAACCCGGTTGAGACAAAGCAAATTAACGTTGTAACACGTCAGCAAAAACAATTAGAAAACACAAATCTTGATCAAAATAAAAATTTAGCTGAGGAAAATTCAAGACCTATTTTATGTGAAGATGTAGGGAAAAAGAATGGACGAAATAAATCCCAGGTTAGTTACGCTGAGAGCAGTGCAGACGATGTTGATGTAAAATCCGAGATATGCAGACCATTAGCAAAAAAAGGGAAACCAAAGAAAAAAATGAAATCTAAAAATCCTAAATTACAAACGAATCCAATAAAAACCAGCGACGATGGTAGTGATTTCGCAAATTCATCAGAAGAAGAATTGAAGCAAACTACAAAATCACATCCTACTAACCATAAAAATTGTTCACAGCCATTACAAGTTAAGGAAATCGGTCAAAGTGAATTATCGAGTACTAGTAAGAGTTTAGGAAGTAAGTCGAGCATTACTAATAAGAGCGGAAATAATATTATAGAGAGCAGAGAATTAGTGCAATGCAGAGGAGACAATATTATTTACTTTATCTCAAACCATGGAGATCCATGCGACGAAGGAGAAAAACAGCTAATATCGTCTAATAAGATAGCGTTGATGCAAAATTACGACTTATGTAGCATAAATGAGTTCAAGCGAGTTAACAACAAATACTTTGGATTGTGTATACGAGAAGACACTGCACAATCTCAGCTAGTAACTAAGAATAATATTAGTGAAAGTTTAACAATATTACGCGATTTATTAGTTGATAAGAACATAAATGAAATTAGTATAGCTAAAAGTAAACACATAGAAAACCTGGAGCGGAGCGAAGTCCTACAAATAATTACCGAGATATTTCAGAATAGTAATATTAAGATAATAGTTTGTAATGGCACTGTACAGTACGTCCCACTCAATAAAAGAGATGGAATCTTTTACGAATTGCATAGTTCACCGATAGGAGGACATCGGGGAATATCGAAAACCTTTAAACGGATGAGACAAAATTATTATTGGGAGAATCAAGCAAGACATACAGAGGCGTATACAACAATGTTTAGATTGCCAACTAAAAAAAAATTAGTTAGGCTGAAAACAAAACAACCTATGGTAATTACAGATACCCCAGGCAATGTTTTCGAAAAAACAGCATTAGACATAGTAGAACCATTACTGATGACTAAAAACAGTAATGAATATATTTTAACTATGCAAGATCAGCTGTCAAAGTTTTGTCTTGCAGTACCTTTACAAAATGCTCTCGCAACAACCATTGCTGACGCATTTATTAAAAAATTCATTTCTGTATTTGGAGCCCCCAAGATTATTTTGACAGATCATGGATGGAATTTTCTTGGCGCACTTGTGCAAAGAATTGCAAAAAGGTTTAAAATCAAACAAATTAAAACAACTGCATTTCACCCACAGAGAACTGGTTCTTTAGAACGCTCTCACCACGCGCTCGGTGAATTTTTAAAGCAGTACTCTGAGAAAGATTTAGAATGGGACCAATGGGTAGATATCGTGCTATTGAATTATAATACTTGCGTACAAGAAAGTACTGAACTCGCCCCTTATGAAGTCGTGTTTGGTCGATTAGCACGCTTACCATCCAGCGATCCACTTCGCGATAATGACTTGTTACATACCTACCAAGGTTACGTAAAGGACCTTGTAACTAGACTCACGGGTAATAGAAAATAGGTTCATTCAAAAATTAAATCAAAGAAATATTATGATAGAAATATCAATCAGAGAAATTTTAAAGTCGGGGATTATGTTTTTCTTTTATGAGGACCAAAACCCGAGAAATTCGGTAATCATTATACAGGTCCGCATAAAATTCTAGAGGTAATTAATAAGAATAATGTCAAAATTTAAATACAGAAAGCAGCGAAAATCGTGCATGCCAATCGTTTGAGAATATCTCACATTAATCACGAAGTAATAACTAAAAAGAAAAAAAGGAAAAGATTCGAAAGAAGAGCGATTTATAATTAGACGTTTTATTTCTGATTACAGATGATTCTAATTCTGATAGTAACCATCCTAATTTCACCATCACTTGGGCTTATCGGATACAATTGTGGGACGCGGTCGTTAAATGTAACAACATTGTCTTTGATAGAAGTAGGAGCATGCAATATTCCTCATTGTATAAACAATATAACTAGGAGTTATATACAATTGCTGCAGGTTAATAATTTTGTTGAGACAAAAGTTGTACAGTGTAAGCTTGAGGTTCAAAGAAATGTGTTATACTGCGGCTGGAATTCGTATAACTCTGCAGTAGAGTACGGATGGAACGAGTATGTATATGATATTAGTCGCAATGCGTGCGAAGATCTATATGTAACCGGTATTTTAAGATTTGGTAATACGTACGTAGTAAGTGGAATGAAAGTGAATGAAAGTAGAACTTTTCCTATGGTATATGCGGGACACCTCGATAAAGACGGTAATTGCAAAGGGGAAAGTTATTCAAATCCGTTTGGATCGTGGGAATCAGTAGTACTACAGGGAATCTTAAAAATCACGATTTTAGAACGTGTAGCGCGAGTTAACAAAGAGGAGAACAAAATCCATTTGCCGTCAGGCACAGTATGTACTTTGTCTGATACTACGTGCGTAGATGTACAAGGATGTACACATTCTGGAATGTTATGCCGGTAGATACTTGTGTTTTTTACAAGTATAGCATTTTGTATGAGGGCCCTGCTCATAAAGCGATAGATTTAGATTATAATAGTAAGCGAACTGCATATTCGTTAACTTAAGACCAAATAACTTTCGCGCTAGGGGCAAAATCCGAAGGAGCGTTGTGCGGCTATAAATTAATTCAGACTGAACACCCTAAACTAGTAATTTTCGAAACTGAAAGAGGTATGACATTCGCACAGAAGATTAAGGCGTCATTAAACGAGCTTGACATCTTTGCATATGCAAATTCGAAATTTGTCTACGTAGAACGGTATATGAAAATATAAATTAAGAGATTGTACCGCGATACACTCATGCAGAGATGCAGATTAGAACGCGAAACTCTAAAAAATGCCTTAGCAATAGCAACCCAAGCCCCAGACCAGTTCGTGTATAATCTAATGAAAGGACCAAGATATTATATATGGCAGTCACAGCCGGAGAAGTTGTGCACGTGATCATGTGCATACCAGTTGAGGTCAAAATGGAGCACGGTGAATCATGTTACGTGGAGTTGCAAGTGACACGCAGTAACTCCACTATGTTTTTAACACCAAGAACACATATTTTAAAAAGCAGCGGTACCAAGATATCCTGCAACTCCATATTACCATCACACTATTTTATCGAGAAGGAATGGTATAAGATAATGCCAAAACCTACAGGAGCTCGTGAACCAATGATAGTGAAACCAATGGTAGAGCCCATTTGGAATTATGTAAACCCGAGTTCATTAGCGAACAGCGGGATATACACAGAAAAGGACATCGAAGCTTTGAGGGAACGCATCATGTTTCCAGTTGAGCAAGCTGCACTCTTGAATGATTTTGCGAGGGAAATGCATGGGTATCCAGTTTCAGACCATGAAGGAACCATTGCAAAATTACTAAATGAAGGAACTTTGGATAGAATAGCACGATCAACATGGGACAAAATATGGGACAAATTGATGGTCTTCGGCACAGCAAGTGCGGTATTTATCGCAATTTTTGTCATTTTTCAAATGATAAGAATGGTAATAGAAGTCTCAATAAACGGATATATCTTCACCAAGTATACGGTTGGAGTATACATTTATTAGGAGCAGTGTAGACTTCGTATAGGACAATGTTTAATTTACATGCGTAAGAGAACAACTGAACCAAAAGAAGTACCACTTATGGACGTGGAACAGCAGGTTTTAAAATACCAGGAACTTCGAGATCCAGAAAACCCAGAAGCAGCAGACTCAGCTACGCCATCAAGCAACAAGACTGGATTTTTCTCTTTGGGAAAATGAAAGCAAACGAAAGATATCAAATTCAGATAATTGTCTTCTAACTAAGACAGTCTTTAGAGTTATTTTTAGTTTTATGTAAAGGAAAAGAAATATATAATTGAAGGTATATACATATGCAAAGAACTTTTTAATTTTAGTGGAGCTAAACATGCGAAGCTCAGATAGATTTTACAAAGTACGCGGAATAAACCTATATTCGGCGCACTCCTCGGATAAAATTTGTTATTACGATTACTATCCTTGTCTTCGACTCGACTAGTAACCATTTTACGATGGGGGTATAATTTTGTGATATGTAAGAAAGATTAGATAGGAAAGCATACGAACATTAGTGACAGGGTTTCCCCAAGTAGTTCCCTGCATTTATCCCATGAATATATATACAACGCTAGGAGTTTAGATATACAAAGACCTACACCTTATTTTATATCTTTATGACGAGATTATTCCTCTCTTATATTATTTTCCTATTTTCGTTTTAGTATCTTAACTCTTAAATGACACTGGGGATCCGAAAGACCCCAGAGTGTTTTTGAACGAAAATTTTTCAAAGTTACGAGCCACTGTTTGCTTTGTGGTGCCATAAATAACCAGCATGCTTGTTTCATTTATTTCATCCTTTTTTCATCAGTTTTTTTCCAAATAAATATTATATAATACCTTTTTTGAAAAATTGGTATCTAAAACTAATTTTATCCTAAAGGTTATAGTTTCACGAGTTAGCCATTAAAATTTAATCGGAAAATATTCAAATTTCAAAAAGTTATGATTTTTTTAGTAAAAGGGATAGATTTTCAGTGTTTAAACAAATTTCGATTTTTTTAAATATCTAAACAATAATTTTGGATCTTATGAACTAAAACACCCTTTAGTAGAGACCTTAAGGTACTTGTACAAAAAATTGCAAATGAAAATATTAAT